>RDPX01000226.1:234859-271390 GCA_003991215.1 Morbakka virulenta
ATCTATCTATCAATCCATCCATCCATCTACCTATCTGTCCATCAATCTATCTGTCTATCGATCGATCCATCCATCCATCCATCTATCTATCTACCCATCTATCTAACTATCTATCTATCTATCTATCTATCTATCTATCTATCTTTCTATCTATCTATCTATCTATCTATCTATCTATGTGTTTATCTAATAACAGCACAAAACTTAGATACAGGGACTAATAACTGTGTTCTTCTTGATTGCATTAGTAGAACAAGGGGGAATGAAAATACCCGGCCACATGTTGTGAGTAGCTGTCTTAAAAAATTAATGGCCATAAACGAATTCAATTTGTTTAGAAAGCAAAGGCAGCTTAAATTGAATATGGATAGTATTAATGCTTTAAAATGAAAACCCAAACTATCCCTACTAATTTATCTATGATATTTTATCTCAAAACTTGCACAAAATTCATGTATGTGGTTCTATTGTCCAACAGACACTGTCCTACAGCCGAACCACATTTAGCCAAGGCATTGGACTGAAGGTTTGAATTTACTCGATTAACGCACGTTTTTTATTTATTGTGATATTTATGCTATGGGTTAATGGTATTAACCTAAGGCCTACTTACCTGGCATTACACCGACATATGAATTCGTAACAACCTTATTTAAATCAAGTTGGGTTGTTTATAGATGCCATTGATGGTCTTTGATATCCAAGCTATACTGCGCAGTCAATGAGTTATGAGAGCTTTTACTCTGTTTTCGTTAAGCAGTTTCGAAAATGAAAATTTCTGTTTGTGTTACTGTTAAATAAAATAATAGATGACGTTATGTGTTATCATTTGCGGGATATATTTCAGTAACCTGTACCATCTTCAGCCATATTATTGATATTAAATATTTATTCCTATGAATAAAGGTAGAAATCAGCCAATAATTAGAACAAATAGAATTTCAAACGACAGTTATGTTGTGACTAGAAGCTCTAGCTACAACTTTATTGTCAATTCCCGACTTCGGAACTCGTCCTTAGTGTTAATGGTGGGGCAAAGTTCCCGTTGCCACAGAGCCTCAAGGGTCATTAACAAACAAACTCTCGATGACTGAGCTAATATTTTGACATCGTCAGCATAGATTGCTTTTCTCACGTGACAGTTCTTTAAATGTTTACCAATTGGTTGGGAGGGTTTGAAGTGGTGTGAGAAGCGCTCTGTTATATGCTGGACAGTATGCCCAACATAACACGCTTGACAGCGTGGACATGTAATTTTGTATACCACATGGCTTCTAATTTTCCTCTCCACTTTTAAAGAAGGCAATACTGTTCTCAGCTTATGTTATGTCAAAACTGGCTAAGATGGAGATTGGCATTTTTCTAAGTGCTCTGCAATAATGTTCTGTGTTACTGTTACACCACAAGATTTTTTTGTGACCAATAAATAAGGAACTCCTTTCCCATCTTATTATCTTATTTCCCATCTTATCTTATGTACAACATTTTTAGCTAACTAAACTAAGGGATTAATTTTGCTGACAAATAAAAACACACATTCATTATCTACACATAGGTATATACCGGTAGGTAACAGCAAAGCTGTAGATCTTTCATAACTCTCCTGCTAAACAGTGAGAGACTGATCATGGAACCGCAGTGGGCGGTAATCATTAGCAACAGCAAAGCAGTATCTACTTCTGAAGCCTGAATATAATATAAATTTCGAGATAAAAAAGAACTCAAAGTGATTGGCAGAGCCAGGTCTGCCTTCCATTTAGAAGCATTGAAGCAATTGATATTCAACTATCATCACTTCCTCGTTGTGAACAAAGAGAATATATTTATGGTCTTTATTTGTTTTAGACATACAACCACATAGATGTAAGAGCTTTATCATGTCGTGAGTCGTAAGCTTTTAGGGCTTACGGCTCACGACATGATAAAGCTCTTACATCTATGGCTTCCTCCGAGTCCATAAAGTTCAGAATTCTAAGCCAACCACATGTTGTGGAGGGCCTTCATTAATCACTTTTATTTTCTTTAACCAATCACAAAAAGCACCCGGTTTTCTCGATCCTCTCTATGTTTTCCATATTGATAAAAATTCCCTTGACTTCTGATTTCTTGTTCTCGCATCCTGGTCCAGTGGAGTGCCAATGAAAGACCTTTTAACCAAAATAAACCTGATTTTAATTCCCATATCTAAGTAGTAATATGAAATACATGTAACTTGAAAATACTCAGTTGAAGTCCTGTCCTACCTTACTAGATTCAACTAGCTCAAAAATTTCCTGATGTTTGGATGATCGTAAGTGAATGAAAGGCTACAGCTGACCAGCAAAACCAGTGAATATCACGTGTTGCAGTATGATGGATATAGATAAATTCTATGACTTTCTGTATGCCATTTAGGCATCTAATTGTAGCCCACGTACCTATGATCCCCTTTCCAGATGAAATACAGAATATTTTTGCACAGGAGAGTCAGGAGGAGAAGGTTTACTTGTGAATGAACAAACTTTTATGTTCTACATCTAAGTTAGCATACATTTCATTGGAAGATAGGAAATATAAACATTAAAAAATTCCTTAGGTCACATTTTTATTTTTGTTGTCCGGTCCGCAACATTTCTTCCCTCGTGTTACATGAATGCTACGGATTAAGACCATGGATACGAAAATTCTAGAAGATATTAATGATGTCTAGACGACATAAAGCGATGAAGAACACTACCAAATATCAGACAGGTAAGATGCAAAAAGCATCTCTTAAGTTGTCTGCATTATGTCGAATAAGCTGATGATCGAAAACTATTTCTTATTTCCAGACATTTTCATCATTTTGACGTTGATGTTACCACTAAGACGAAATGAATGAAGATAAAAAGTCTTAATCACAGTTGTGACGCAAATATTGTGAAAAAGATGTTATTACATCGTAAAATGTAGTCTTGGGGTTATTGTGTTAGATTTTGCTCTAGTTTAAACAATTATATTTTATACATAAAAACAAGGAAGCCGTCATGGAGTAATAAGCTCTATATGTTCAAATTTTAATGAAATTATCCTGGTTTAAGAGCAGTCCAACAAGATGGAGGGCTAAGACAGAGAAATGATTTAGTCCAAAGCCAGGGCCGATACCGATAGATGAGACAGATGGCCAAGGAAAACTATGGGAACCAATTAAATTCTACTCAATTTAAATTTTCAAGCTGTTTTGCTTCAACTTTATACATTGAAGTATTTCACCCGACAAAACATAAAGAAAAAAAATCATGATCTATAAATTTAAGTAAAAATGTTTACAAAAATTTACGAAAATTTAAAGTAAATTTACAAAAACTTCATGTAAATTTACCACAAAATTACATTACAATTAATTTTTTCAA
Source organism: Morbakka virulenta (assembly GCA_003991215.1). Taxonomy (NCBI): domain Eukaryota; kingdom Metazoa; phylum Cnidaria; class Cubozoa; order Carybdeida; family Carukiidae; genus Morbakka; species Morbakka virulenta. The sequence continues at coordinate 238,231 of RDPX01000226.1, forward strand.
ATTCTTGATTACCTGAAGCTATTTTTGTATTACGGCTATTGATCCTTGCAAATGCTGATTGATAATAAATATTTTAGTGCCAAATGCTATGGTTCCATTATATATGTTGAATTTTTAATCTCAACCCAAAGCACAAGAAAATTGATGAACCAAAATAAGATTGAGTTAGGTATATTTTTATCTCTACGGACAAAAAAAGTAATTAGAATTAGAATTAATGAAATTGTGCATTGAAGGCAAGCTACCAGGTGAAAAAGGTACAGGTAAATTTGGTATCAGGTGAAGTATTAAAGTTTTAATTTAACCTTTTTCAAAAGATTGAACATTGATCATTACATTGACACAAGCTCCTCGGAAAAATGGAAGAGATTTAATTCTGTAGATTCAGAATTTGTCAGTAGCAGAACAAAGGTATCTGTTAAAAAATGTTGTCTTCTCGATATCAATTTCAGTTCTTATCATACGATCAATTTTCTGAAATTACAAGTAATTCAAATAGAGAACTCGATATCATTTATAGGCAGGATTAAGTCAGTTATCAATACATATCGTAAAACAACAATCGGAACTTGAGAATAGCTGTTCCAACTGCGCTAGTAAAACTTCCACATATGGTTAAGTAAAGCAGATGGTCATGAAAATAATTACTGCTTGTTTGATTGAGTTTAGTTTACAGCAAGCTATTTTTCTACTTTTATTTTTTTATATAATTACCATATTCTGTCCCTTCCCATACGTTTATAGTGATTTATTTACATTTTATTAATGTATTTTCAACATTTTTTAAGTGTCAACTAATTATTTTCAAATAATTTCGTGAAATTGAATATTTTTACCATTTTTTAAGTGTCAACTAATTATTTTCAAATACTTTCGTGAAATTGAATATTTTTACCATTTGTAACAAATGGTGTTGTTACAAGCATTTCTATTATCATAGCAAACGATTTTCTAGATATGTACAGTTTTCAAAATTCCCTATGTATTATATATTTTTTATGAAAAGAATATACATTTTATATTATATATATATTTAGCTATCTTTTCTGTAATAATATCCAATGATTCCTTAAGTATACACATTATTTTCTTTGTAATTTCCTGTGTATTATATTATATTATACCTTANCATACGATCAATTTTCTGAAATTACAAGTAATTCAAATAGAGAACTCGATATCATTTATAGGCAGGATTAAGTCAGTTATCAATACATATCGTAAAACAACAATCGGAACTTGAGAATAGCTGTTCCAACTGCGCTAGTAAAACTTCCACATATGGTTAAGTAAAGCAGATGGTCATGAAAATAATTACTGCTTGTTTGATTGAGTTTAGTTTACAGCAAGCTATTTTTCTACTTTTATTTTTTTATATAATTACCATATTCTGTCCCTTCCCATACGTTTATAGTGATTTATTTACATTTTATTAATGTATTTTCAACATTTTTTAAGTGTCAACTAATTATTTTCAAATAATTTCGTGAAATTGAATATTTTTACCATTTTTTAAGTGTCAACTAATTATTTTCAAATAATTTCGTGAAATTGAATATTTTTACCATTTGTAACAAATGGTGTTGTTACAAGCATTTCTATTATCATAGCAAACGATTTTCTAGATATGTACAGTTTTCAAAATTCCCTATGTATTATATATTTTTTATGAAAAGAATATACATTTTATATTATATATATATTTAGCTATCTTTTCTGTAATAATATCCAATGATTCCTTAAGTATACACATTATTTTCTTTGTAATTTCCTGTGTATTATATTATATTATACCTTAGGCAAAGAATAGGAATTTTCTATTATATATTTTTTTATCTATTCTATTTTCTTCATATCATTACAGTTTAATACGTAAGACTCATTCTGTTAATACTTTTATTGATTTATTACTGAGTGTAGGTTAAGGATACCAAGCTTGATGTAGATATCCCTGAAAGTGAAGCAAATGGAAGAACAGTTACAGTCGCAGATGCAGATGCCGAGTCTCTCCTGCAGTTTACTCTATTCATGTAGTTCTGGTTCCTGCCACTAAGGCTCATGCAAACCTATTTATCTTGTGAATGCTAGCCTCATTATTCTTTTTGTCTTGATTTTACGATCATTTTGGTTAAGGTACCACTGCTTAAACCTTCGCCTTTCCCTCACCGAAATCTTTACTGCCCTTTTCTTACAGTTTACGTTTCTCTAGGATAGTGTAACACTAGTGTCAAGAAACGTCTTCCCAATAAAAACATTCCTGCTTGAAGTAAAATACTATATTCAATAGGTAGTTTTATTTTAGACAATGAAGAACAGAAATATTCAAAGTCCCCCTTCGAGATTCATTAATTAATCATAGATCTTAATTAAAATTCTCTCTACTTTTCCAATCGCATCTCGAAGGTCATGTATGTTAGCCCAAGTTATTGTTTTTGTAATCAACCAAAGCTATAGTTACAATGATAAAAGAATTTGCATAATTTATTAGTGTCACTTTCCGAATGTACAAAGAACGACAATAAATGAATTATTTGAAAGGCAGGCTGACTTTGTTGGAAAAATATGAAGCTTCACAAAAAAAAATAATTTTTCATTGCCTTTCAGGATGAGCTTTTAAATTTTTAACAATAAGAAAAAATTACTTGAAAAAATGATATTCAATGAAAAATGAAAACCGTGATACATTTCACCAAGGATGGAAGAGTTTTCGCTGTTCCTCTTTTTCTTGGTGGTCATTTTGTTCTCATGGTTTTATCATCCATTGTTAGGAGCTTCAGAGTGCAGAGCAGACTTCCTAAATGTGCATTGTGACTTTTGTATCTATATTACGGTGAATAGAACTATGGCTCTCTGTTCTTTTCTTCCACTGTTGTAACAGCCTACTACTTACACGTCTAATATTGGGAACAACCCACGCCATGATGTATACACGAAATGTCCAACATCAAGAGGCAAGATACAAGTTCCAGTACACATCTTCTTAAAAAGACCATTCTGTATTACAATTTCCTCGTTTAGGAGCTACAGTTTTTGTTTCCTTTACCTGACATTTATTTTCACTCTAGGAAATAAACGCTGCTGGACTTAAAATGTGTAATATTTTATTTTGTTTTATTGAAAATCATTTTTGTTTATTTTGTCTGTACACAAGGCACTTTTATACTTTGAAAGTAATTAATAAAAAAATGAATGAACTCTTACATAAAAAAAGACTATTCAAATGATGACTTGACAAAAAATATTGTGGTAAAAAATACCCTTGATGAGTTCATAGGTATGTTAAGTCAACAATACAGTCCATATTAATTATCTTATCAAAAACATACTTTTAAAACATCATGTAAAATTGTGACTTGTTTCATCAATATCAGCTGAAGATCATTAACTTTATTATTTCGTTCTCATTTCCATATTCTTCGAAAGTCGGCTCTATTCCTGTGCTAATCAATAGTTGAAAACTGTGCTTCTATCTGGAGTGGTAGTTCTTGAATGATATATGAAACTCATTCATTGCCCGTCATTTCTGGAATCCACCCACCGGGCATCAAAAGAGATAGCATCATGCTTAAAGTGTACAGCAGCAAACAGCACTCTGCCTCAGCACGAGTACATACCACAGAGACTCCCTTCAAGACACCAACTATCAGCTAGGATGTCCAAGATTGTATAAGAAGTGAGTGGCACATCCCAAATCTGTTGATGGCAAGGAAGCGGCAGGATAAATTGAACGTCACTGAAACAGTCTCTATCAACCCCATCGACTCAATCTCCAGGAAAAGATCTGGCAATAGAACCATGGGTGCTGCAAGATAAATTACATTCAGACCATGGACAAGTTGCTGAACTAATTAATGCAATCGGATTATCTCAAAGCAACCACAGAGAGAGAGAGTGTGTGTGTGTGTGTGTGTGTGTGTGGTGCTTGCGAGACAGAAACCAGACCACATTCAAGCATGCAAAGTCATCGGTCTTCGAGGGGATTTGAAATCTGTTGAAGATGAACTCAGACAATGTCTGCTTTCTACAAATCTGTAATTGTTGCCCTTAGTACAATGACATTCATTCATATTGCTCTTACGTACATATATTTCACATTCCAAACTTGAATTTGACACGCGGAGATAAAGGCAATTAAATTTTCTTGTTTTTATCTTGGATACATCCAGATGAATTCATGCTTTTGTTTATGACAGCATGCTTAGTTTGCAATAAACAATCCAAGCTCAGAGGATAAGCTGCAAAAAATGTAAACAACTCTTTCTTACTTTCCGTACTCCATGGCAGAGAGGCTTACTCCAAGTATCCTAATCCTCGGTAACAAGTGCGTTAAGTGCACTAAGAACAACTACCTTTGTTCGTCACTGATCAGCAAAATAGTATTTCTTAACAAATTATAATATGATAGAATTCAGCTTTCACTAGACAAAAGAGCAAGAACACAAATAACGACCACATGAGAGGAGAATGGAAAGTTTCCTAATGCAACCACTTACACTGTGAGAACTTTAAATAGGTTACTCATAATTGCAAAACCTTGGCCATTTCTTTTTTTCCCCTTGCTATTCCTCAACAAGAATATCTTCGTCAGACAGTCTTGTTTTGGAGAGGACTACAAGCATTAATAGAATTTTAGTTCATTTGTAACAAGAATAGTTCGTCTTTCTATCCTCTCTGTACGGTCTGTAAGGTTCCTTACCCTTCAACATGTTATGGTTAGGACAATCTAACCATTTGGACATCCGTTACTTCAAACACTATGGTGATTGTTATTGTTATGATTAGTTTTATCTATTAATCATTAATCATTTTTATCTTTGCCTTCGTTGAAGTAAGCTGCAGTAAAGTAACCAGCATGTAGGAGGCACACTTTTTAGTTCACTGTTTCTGTCACTGTGTCAGTGTACTTTTTAGTGCACTGTTTGTAGATTGAACACAGTATGCGGTGCTCTCCTGAAGCAGGCTATTTAGAAAGAGATCTCTACTGAAAACCATCAAGAGTGAATTCGAAACTGAATAAACTCTTAATATATGTGTGAAAGAATTTTGGATTCACTAGAAACTAAATGTGTTCTAAACATCCATATGCAAAACTTTAAAAATAAGTCAATATTTACAAAATATTAGAAAGATATAAGAGCTTAATCATGTCTTGAGTCGTAAGCTTTTTCTGAGCTGAGCTTTTTCTGAGACAGGAAAAAGCTCTTACATCTATGGCTTCCTCGGAGCCCATAAAGTTCAGAATTTTCAAGATTATTAGAGAAAATATTAGATACTAGTAAATTAACAAGCTTCACTCACTTAGCAATGGAATCATCAAATAAACTACAAGACTTAGCCTGCTCTGTTTACAAAATAAACAGAATTAAGTGCGTAATATTTATTCACATGCTTCCATTTGCTTATTAGTTCGGTGCGTTTGTTTGAGAAAATACTGTACAATTGTCTTCATATAAAATTGCTATTGTTTCGGCTACATGTAAGTTACAAACTTTGCTCCGCCTCAGTATGCGGATAGGTGCTTCAAGAATGCCCATTATTTGAAAATCAATTTTCCTTCTTCCTTTGAATACCAACTATGTTTGGGTAAAGATGTGTTATGTACATGATTTCTGTTATTTAATGGTTGATGGTGATTCCCATAATGCATTTGGAATTCATATTTCTTCATGCCCATGCGGGTTTTGTCCTGCAAGCTATCAGAGGATAATGTGGCTTTGTTAGCAGAGTTAGAATTAAAACATTCACCTTCTAATGGGTAGTTCTCGGTGCTGCACCAATTATATTCCCTGTTGATGCGTTTTTCATTAGTTCTTAGAATTGTTGCATTGCGGCGCTGAATAATGGATAACATATTATCCATACGACATTAGTTGACTTTGCAAATGGTCTTATTAAAAATCTTGTATAATAATTGGTTGTTGTATCTCTTTTTTTCCCTTCTACCCCCCCCCCCATCCACCACCACCACCACCGCTTCGGGGATCAAACTTTCCCCCAAACCCCTCTTTCTTGCAAAGCCTTGTTTAATGTAGGTACTGCTTTACTAAATTCTTATCTGCTGTATACTAAGGACGATAATTTAGTGTTGATATTCATAGGTAGTTGTCTCAAGTAAGAGAAGGGTGGGTGGATTGAGCAATGATGACATATAGCGAAAGGGAAGGGGGTAATGGTTTTCCTATGTAGAAATAATTTACTGTTAAAAATTCAAAGTTAATATCTAATTGGTTGAAATTTTTTAAGTTGACGTGTGCAGTGATTCTTAGCCAAAACTCTTCAAAGATTCCAGAAGACTCCTTTCTGATTATGTCGGCTCTTCTGTTTCCTATTCTCTTAAGCGTGGCCAAACTATCATCTCTGAATATTCCTTTGGCGGATTTCCTCTTGTATCCATTGCAAAGTTTAGTCAAGGTGTACAGCCCCAACAGGTCGCATACTTTCTCCCCATCATAACTACCCATTGTAACTTCAAATACACACACATATTTTGAAATCGTCTTTTTACAACTTACCGTTATTTACACATTATCTATACATGTACTTATACATTTACAGATCTGGATACGTATAAACGTACGTGTGCGTCTTTATTTGTACATGCAAATTATGTAATTACCTATTATGAATACTGATATATAATTTGTTTCTTCAGCATCATATTGTTTCAAATGTACATATATGTACATGTGAATTCACACACATATATACTCATATATACACGTTTACATACATAGATGTATAAGTGAAAGTTTTTGTATCTATTTATTTTCAATACAGAGAAATTTTTATGATAGTATTACTCAATCTGCAGACAGCACTGTTTCGCCCTTTGTGGGCTCATCAGTGCAGCACAGAGCTTCTGATATTTTGATAGTAGATTATGATAGTATTAGAATGACGTATAGAAATGCATTTTTTATGTTCAAGTGGCTATAATGATCTCATTTTGTAACGAACTCTTTCCGAATTTGTTTTCTTAATCCATTGGCTGACCAGCTACACCACAAAATTTAAGAAATTCTATTTCAATTTAATTAAGCTTTCAAAATAAGAATTGGAAGCTAAAACTTTAAACATTTTTAACAAACAAAGGTAAATGACTCATTGTGCCTCCATCATTTCTGAAATGGTTTTTTTCATTTCTTGATTTATGGGCCATAATAAAAATAAGGTCTTCATGATCTGTATTATGCTACCCCTGCCACCGTTTCTCTAAATTACTGTCCCGCCTGTTTGTTTTGTTCTTTTTTGTTTCTGTTTACTCTTTGTTTTTAACTATTTTGGATAACATCATGTATTAGGTTTTTAACGTTTACCTTTGAACATTTGTATTTTTTTGGCGAATAAATAAATACATACATACATACATACATACATACCTACATACATACCTACATACATGCATACATACCTACATACATGCATACATACAAACATACATACATACATACATGATTTTAATTGATCATTTATTGATCGATTTGTTACCAATGCTTACGTAATGAATATATTCCCATGATATAGCTCCCATTTTGTGCTCTTTCTTAATACATACTTCTATTCACATATAAAAAGCACTCTGTTTATATTCTCTCATTATTTAATACAGGAAAAGTATTTTGTTTCTCATTGTTAAATATTTGTCAGAGACTTTTTCCAGCCAGTGCTTAAATTTGATTAGGAATATATTCAATATTTTTTATTGTGAACACCAAGCCTGATGATGGAAAAAGTATCTTTCGAAACGTAGCTCATAAATAATTTACCAGTAATGATGACATACTAAAGCTCCTTTATCTGTTTAACATCTCTTTATTTAAAAAGTATTTGACATCCTTGCAATGATATTTATTTTACTTCATCAGACAGAATCTTTATTATTTGCTTTCATCAAATTAAAAGTGATGAAGACCAATATCAAATGTAAATATTTCTGTTGATGGTATTCTTCAAATGAGAACAAAATTTGCACATTCCTTTAAAAACACATAGTCATAAAACTGACTTTATTTGTCAGAAATGATTAGTTTCAAAGATTACCAAATATCGGACTGAAAATAACATTTTAAAGCTATATTATTTTTTAAAAAAGGAAAAAATACTACTTACATGTGTCTTCCACAAGAATCATTATTACTAAACATTTGTCTCTTAACTGACTTACTCTAAAAGTGAAGATAATTCTCACAGATCTATAGCTGCGGTAGATATCCTTTTGTCGCAAACTGTTATCTGATCTCAGCTGTTTTTCTTTTAATTCTCTCTTGGCGTGAGAAGGCGACTAGTAGAGCAAATAGTTGACTGTAATTGGAGAAATAGTTTGTCTTTTTCCCTAATCATCCCTTAGTAATGTTACCTCAGCAAACCAACCAATGTTCCTTAATTTCTTCGTTATTCTTTGCACATGATTTTCCTCGACCATAAAAACCATGCTACATATTTCAATGGATATTGAAAACCATCATCAAAAGCGGTTTATTAAAATAAATTCAAATTCTTAAGAGTGACTGGTCAGGTCTTCAAATGAAATATTTAGGAGAAGAAAAAATGACATGCACATAAGTGTTCATTGATTTGACTTATTTGGGGATTGTAACTACAGTAACCACTTTACCTAATATATAAAAACCCTATTATCCCTTAAAAGCAACTAATTGATTCTGGATAATGTATATATTGGAAGAGGATCTTTCTTGATCACAATTTCAATTAAAAAAAATCACTTCTGGAATATAATTCTGTGTTGATTAAAACTCCTTTCCTCACTAACAACGACAAATAAGTCGTATTTAATTAAATAATGAACAGTTACCTAGGTAACAGATTTGCATAAATCTTACAAAAGTCATAATTAAGGTTCGAAAAGCAGTTATCTTTAAAAATATTTTTATGAGTTATTTTGCGTTTTTGGAACCCATTTAAACTGAAGTTTTTTTTACGAGTTGTTTTGTTTTTCTGCGAAATTTTTTTACATCGAGATATTTAACAAATTGATACGTACGTAATGTGTTTCTGTTTCAAATGCTTGCACTTTCCTTGCCACTGCAGAAGAGTTGCAAGAATCTAAACAAATATCAACACTCGTTATGGCGTAAATAAGAGACAATATTTATATTTCCTATTGTACATTAATATCCACAATATTATTGTGTATACTTAACATCTGCTGGAATCACGTTTAAAAAAATTCGTTTCACCACAAATGCAAAACAAAAGAAATGTCAGAAATATTTTGAATCAAAATATTGCAAAGAATTTGATTGTTCGAAAACAGGAGATAATTCTTGAATGCAGAGGTGTCATTGCAAAGTTGGACACGAATATCAAACAAATATTTTGCAATACATGAATATAGCTTAGCAAAGACAATATCAAAATAAAACAACAATTTGTAAATAGTTTTATCTTTTCTAATAATCTCGATAAAGAATACATGGCAGACACAGCTGAGGCTTTTTTGCAACCAATATCTTATAAAATACACGTGGCGTCAAATTCAGTTGAGTTAAAAATGTGCAAAACATACATGAAGCAAAAATTAACTGCTGATGTGGAATCTCTAATATTTAAAAAATGAAATCATATGGAGCTCTGATGATGGCATTACAAATGCCGTGGAACAGTCTCTTCGACAATGTTCGCAGTTTCTATTTGGTAAATGTAGCTTTTCTTCTGTTGGTAAATCAATCAACAATAGAACAGATTGGGCTTTGTAGCATTTGGGACAGACATCTTGAAAATTGCAGTATTTTGTTTGTAAATAGCAGCGCTGGGTGGTTGATGGATAAAGAGTCTTTGGCGAAAGTTAATCCATCTGTGCTTTACAGTGCACAACAGACGCAAAGCATGTGCAGTAATTCGGCTAGGTAGTCCTCTTTTTGATTCGCTTGTAGTTAACGGTAAGAATCTCTTTAAAAAGTCTGCAGTTGGACGAAACAATATGAGTGAAGAAGGAATTATTTTACTAAGAAACTCCATTGTCACTGGGAGGGGTACTTGGCTGTCGACAGTTAAAAATTGCTGCAATTACTTTGGTAAGATAAACATATGGTCCAAGTCTCCCGATTCTTTCGAGAGTCTCCCGACTTTGGAGTTCAACTCCAGATCTCCCGATTCTTAAAGAAATCTCCAAATTCCTTAAGAAATTGGTCCATTTGTCTTATTTTTTCATTTTTTCGCGTTGGTTCCATTATTCCATCTTGGTTTTGAAATCAGCCGAGATTACGTTCTTATATTCTATGTTATCTAGACGCGGAATAACATGTCAGATACGTCTATCATTTTCTAGTTTTTGTTGTAATGTAGATTATGCCNCAATTACTGGTAAGATAAACATATGGTCCAAGTCTCCCGATTCTTTCGAGAGTCTCCCGACTTTGGAGTTCAACTCCAGATCTCCCGATTCTTAAAGAAATCACCAAATTCCTTAAGAAATTGGTCCATTTGTCTTATTTTTTCATTTTTTCGCGTTGTTTCCATTATTCCATCTTGGTTTTGAAATCAGCCGAGATTACGTTCTTATATTCTATGTTATCTAGACGCGGAATAACATGTCAGATACGTCTATCATTTTCTAGTTTTTGTTGTAATGTAGATTATGCCTTAGTAAAAAAACCTTTTTGTTATATACGCCTTATGTAAATAGTTAAAACGACTGTTGTATTTTGTTAAGTCTCCCGATTTTCAGACATTTGAACTTGGACAGTATGGATAAAGGAGGAAGGCATTATGATATTTGACAGTAAATTCACTGCAGCAGTGAAAGAAATTGAACTTATAATGTCAAACTTGAGTATAAAATGGGCAATCGTTAACATTCTTCAGATATCTATTCGATTCATCAATTTGATCAAAGAGATGAGAAGTCAGATTATATGCATCACAGATGCAGTGACTAGGCTGGACAATACTTCTCAGGAATTTGACCCAAAGGTAAAAGGTAAACCTGCCTTACTTTTTGTGAAGGATTGAAAGCTAGAAAGGAACCAGATGATTTGAAAAGGTGCTGAAGAATCAGATACATTGTAAAATTGCCCATTAATTCCCTTGCGATCAAAAGAACCTTCTCGACTTACAAATCGTACCCTCAATGATTGGCTTGGCCTACTGGAAGAAATCATTCAACATTCTGTTATTCTGCAGCTTAATACTCCCCAACAAAGTGATTTCAAACTGTCAATCCAAGTGTTTATCACAAAAACACGTCCAGATCGTGCTTGTCTTTCAAAACAATTTTTGCCCTTCTTTCAAGATTTGTTTTATTTTATGCAATTTTCATAACACAATGTTCCTGTTTGTGCATATGTGTTAAAGTCCTTCGATTTTAATTAAAAGATGCATTTCAAAATATTTGACTGCCTTTTCTTTTTAAATGAGTTATTTCAGAAGTTGTTCTGATATTTTTAAGGAGTTGGCTGTGCTATCTTGCTAGCTACTTTCATAGTATCAAGTTCAGCAAACTTTCTCATAATCTACACATCAGATGGACTATAACGGATGCTTGCACCTCTAGAATGCCTTGGTATCTAGTCCAATGTTAAGTTTGCAATTTGGTTTGCAACCAGTGATGCTAGGGAGAGGACCAACTTGCTTACATTGCTATATAACGTTACTGATGAGAAGAGAGAAAGACTCGACCACTTTCGAGGCGTTCTACTGATCTTCTTCTCCATTACCTTCACTCTCAATATTGATACCACAGATATAGTGAATGACTTGCCAGTTTTGGAGAGTAAACCACATCAATTAAGTTTAACTTCTGCCTTTGGGTACTGGTGTCTTTCAACAACTCGATGATGATCTCTTACAAAAACGTAGTGTTAGCGTTCGAGGCTTTTTTGCTCCTGCTACGCATAGTAGGATTCTGCTTCTTTACTTAGTCTTCTCTAGTTTGAGCCCATCTGACTCTGAACTGTCTATTTTATCAGAGTTCCCAACACTTGTCTTTCCACATTGACGTCTTCTGGCTGACAGGCAAGTCATGCAATAAAAGAAGCCATAATCTTCATTGTCAGTTTTTACACTTGGTAAAAAAGAAATTTTATTCCATCACGAAAGATGTTTGATCACACTTTTTTCTTACATTTGGAATTTAAAAATCTGGTTGTCAACCTAAATTGAAGTACCAACCCAACGTAACCAAAAGAACAAGAAAGCGCCAAAGAAATGTTATTTGGTTCAAAACTCCATTTAATACTACCTAAATGACTTCAAACACAAAGAGAGTACTCTCAGGAAACATCCCTATTCAAATATGTATGGCAGGGAATTGATATAGGAGCCAACAACTTATAATTGATTCGACGATTAAAAATTCGCACCTACCCACAACACTATTTCTAAACGATATTTGCTATGTTTACATGGAAAGTTAGAAATTAACTACACAAACCTTAAACAATAGGTTAACCAACGAGATCATTAATTTCCAAGTGTAAAGACCAGAATCCATGCATCTTGTTAAATTAAAAGAGCAAAGATTAGTCTCTTGAATGTTAGGGAACGCATGATTGGCAAAGTACATCATTTCTTGTTATCCATCTATCCAGTACGTGCATGATGATTCTAATATACGCCAAAAAATTTTGTTACCCAAATCATGTAGTTGGTTTTTTTTAGTTGTTTTTAAGAATGGGTTATCAAATCAACTACCGTACTTCTGATGGAAGTGGGGTAAAAGTGTGAGGAAATGTAATATAATGGTAGTGCTTTCCTTGTAATTTCCGATATAATGACACCAATCGTCAAAAATTAATTTCCTCTGTTTTTGCGTCGTTATCTTTCTTGCATCTGATTTTCTACCAACTATTTACTGGGAGGAGTGTGTGTCTCCCTCTGGAATTATTTGCAAGAATAATATCCTCAACGAAATTATGTAAGAAAACAACGTTCATCAAGAAAGTAGTTCAACCCAAACAAATCGTTTCACCTTACCTGTGTAAGTTTATACAACTGGGTATCTTGCATCTTCAGTTCTAAGTTCAGAGTACAAAGGTCCAAGGTTAGAGTACCAAGTATTTGAAGTCATCTTCATACTCCAATTTGGCTTTGTTAAATACAGTTTCGTTAGCTGAGGTACGTGAGAGTCTTTCTGAAATCATTTCAGATAATTGTTTTTGAGAAAGTTGGAAGGATGGTTGAAAGAGGGATAAATGTATGACAAATTGTCACCAGGACTTTTTATTGGGTCAGTAAGTACCGCTTGTCAAATTGGAGGTTATATCGTTATAAATATATTGAGCACTCTCTGGTATAGGTACAAGCATTTGTATATATATATATATTTATGTGTGTGTATGTGTGAGTTTGAATCTGTCTGTTCTTTATTCTCTCCCTTATTCTCTACATTTTTCTATAATTCTCTTCGTGATTGACCTAATGCGCTTAATGCCTGAATTAGCAGATTAAACTTCAAAGCAACATCTGTTCCTGTTTCATTTTTCTTTTCTGATTTTCATTAAGCTCTCAATGTATTTGATTTTGAAATGATTCACCATTGGGTCTGTTTCAACTCCATAAAATTGATTGATTCGTTTTCACCAATTGGCAAGAGTATTTTTAATCTCTTTCTCCATCGAAGGAAAAAGGATTATTTCTGGACTCTGGTAAAATTGAAATAGCCACAAGTAATACCTGACAGAGTGTAACAGTCTTCTAGCATGATTTCTATCTCAGGTTACCTAAAAAGCGGTTTACCAGTATTAGGGCAACTACGTTAATCCTCATCTCATTCAGTTTAAGAAAAAATGTAATTAAGTCACGGAAGACACTAACCAAAATTTTTCAAAAATGACCAAGGTAACCTTAGAGGTTCACGTCTAAAATTTCCCCTGTCAAACATTGTAACAGTCAAACACTCTAAAGCTGTAAAAATGAATATAAAAATTAACAATGACTAGCCAATTGTACATCGTCAAGCTGACAGTTCTACATCATTTAGAAAATTAGTAATCGATTATTTTAAATTATTAATATTGATCATTTTTATCGATTACTTAATTTTTCCTTTCTCGTTTTAGTTTTGTACATTTTGAAGCAAAACTCGTGCTAATAGCAGTGTATGTAACAATGAAATGTTTCTATCTTTTATAAAAAAGATTTTGAAAAATGCTAACAGGGGAAAACCTGAAAACCAGGTAGTATATAGTTTATCAGTAAGTCATATAACATGCAAACTGACTTGACTTGACCTGAGATAAAATTCTCCAAGGCAAGCCATGATTATAAAACTCCACACATCTGTTTTACCCACGTAAGGGAACGTTTTTACGTCTCACTGGGATTTATCCCGATGAACTTAATTCCTGATAGGGTTTGATTTTACAAACTTTAATTTTATTATAAGAGTGGTCTAAGAAGTAGAACTATAAACCAACATTTTTTTATATTAATAGTCAACAGTTTTATCACGGCATATGTTCGTCATTTCGAGGTAATTCAATTATTTATTATTTATTTATGATTAGCTAACAAATTGGATTAGAAAACAACCTAGTGAAAAATTTAACCGACAATGATATCACACCAATATATTTTGTGAAATAGAGAAAACTACTAAAAGATCATCTTTGTTAAGTTTTTATGCGGTAACAATAATATCTAAGGTGAGTTATTTAGATGTCAATAGTCAAACATAGCGTGATAACTTATTCTAGCTTCTCAGCCTCTGAGAAATACTATATTTTAAGAAAACCACAACAGAATGGTCCTTTAGTTGTACATTTTGTACTATATCATTCCTCTATGTTGCGGTCTTTATAGTTCATCATAAAATCTATTTCACTATCTTTCCTTACACTTGTCTTTCGATCTGTCTTTCCTTCGCTCTCTACCCTCTCCATGCCTCTCTCTCTCTCTCTCTCTCTCTCTCTCTCTCTCTCTCTCTCTCTCTCTCTCTCTCTCTCTGTGGGGTCTCTCCCTCCCTCTTTCTTTTTCTCTTTCTCTGTCTCTCTCTCTGTCTGTCTCTCTCTCTCTGTGTCTCTGTCTCTGTCTCTTTCTCTCTGTCTGTCTGTCTCTGTCTGTCTCTCTCTGTGTCTGTCTCTCTCTGTCTCTCTCTGTCTCTCTCTCTCTTTGTGTGTGTGTGTGTGTCTCTCTCTCTCCCCCATCTCCCTCTCTCTCTCTCTCTCTCTCTCTCTCTCTCTCTGTTGGGTCCCTCTCCCTCATTCTCTCTCTCCTCCTCCTCCTCCTCTTCCTCCTTCTTCCTTATCTTTCCTTCGGTCTAAATATTTGTTATCTTATTTAATTAAAAGAACAACACCACAAACGAAGGAAAAGTAATTGACCTGAAGCCATTCAAGCAGATGTTTCAGATAGGGATACAGAAGTGACTGAATACTTTCTTAAAGTTTCATTGCTTGACAAACTGGGAGAACAACCCTTATTTCAAAAGAATATATAAATTGGAAAATTGGAAGTTAATTGGAGATAAATGTAAGTATTACTAGAATCATTTAGCCAAAGAAATTACAATGAAATTTATGTTGTGACATAGCGTCATCGAGAATTGAATGTGGAGGGAATGCTCTGGCGCAGCTTCTTCTCTTTCATGTTATGTCTGGCATCCGTGGCAACGTAGGTTGATAGATACACACAAAAAAGCAAGTATTAATTTTACACTATTTTCTGTTTAGCAGAATCTTCCTATTTTTATTAATTACAACAATTTGCTCCTGGCTTAGTCGGATGCTATGGTAACATAAAGAAAAACAAATTAATAATCAGGTGGAGAAGAACATTGGGGAAACACCAATTTTTTCATTCAAGAAGAAAACAGTATTTTGTTTTTATCAAAGACGAAATTAAGGTGATTTAAGACAAAACAGTATTGAAAATTAAGTTGTGAAGTTTTTTTGTTGGTAATGAGATGTCATCATATTTTGAAATATCTTGCTGTTTTGGGGGGGTTGGGGGGTTTGTTTTTGTTTTTTTTTGTTTTACGTCATATTCCCCAAGTAATTGGGGCTCAGACGGTGCCCTTCACAGGAACTTGGATTTGGCAGTGAAGAATTTCTTGGCCGGATGCCCTTCCTGACGCCAACCAAAGGTTTTTCTTTTGTGTATTTCCAAAGTCGCCCGCCCGGGGAATCGAACTAATTATTAAGCCACGGCTCCTCCTGAGATATCTTGCTGTTAATCCCAAAAATGTGGGATTTTTCAGGAAAAATATTCCTGCAAAACTTTGTGAAAAAATATTATTCTTCCACTCTGTATTTTGCTTTGCTTTCTTAAGTTAAAAAGGTCAGGGCATTGATATTTGCTAACCCTATTTTCAGTGTTAAATAAATTTTGCGTTTGGTTTATTCCTTTCAAGAACATTATTTTACTGCGTGTTTTCCATTCAGTAAATAACAATAATAGTAATAATAATTTTTTTCAATATATTAAATAATAGGTCGTCGCATAACTGTACTGATTTTATTCTTCCTGTTTGTTCCTGCCCCGATAAAATTTCATGAAAAATATATTTTATTGCCATAATAAATGGCATCTGTATTTTAATGCAATTCGTTGAAATAAATTCAATAAAAACTTTGGATTCGAAATTGCTACAGAAAAGTGTGAAACATCCAGAATTTACTTCGGTGTGTTACTTGGTTTTTGTAGCTTAAGAAGAAAGACGTCTTGAAAAATCCCAAGGTCAAATTTGATTTTTTTTATTTCACATGTTTTAAATGAACTTCTCAGATTTTTGTATTTTGTTTTTTTAATGTTTTGTTTTTATAGTATTTTACAGGACTTATGTCGATAACTACGTTTATTTATAATGTTGATTTTAGTATCCTTTGAAATATTCGACTAATAATAATGGTAAAAATTATTATATTTATTATTTTCTTTTCAATAGCTAATTAAATATACATAAGTAAGCAAATAAAAATTGAAGAATCAAATTTTGCTGGTTAACAAACAACACAATAATATGTAAGTTAATCATTTTCTTCGCCTTATTTTAGGCTAGAAATGACCCTATTACCATTGTTATTTCTTTTGATAAAGCTACTACAAGAAAATAGCCCTAAAATATAACTACTAAAATTTGCTAATTCAATTGAATACAAGTTTCGCATGTTGAACAGTCACTATTGCACAAAAAAGCAACTACAAAATAAAACCATTGTTATTATTGTTATTATTGTTATTATTGTTATTATTGTTATTATTGTTATTATTGTTATTATTGTTATTATTGTTATTATTGTTATTATTGTTATTATTGTTATTATTGTTATTATTGTTATTATTGTTATTATTGTTATTATTGTTATTATTGTTATTATTGTTATTATTGTTATTATTGTTATTATTGTTATTATTGTTATTATTGTTATTATTGTTATTATTGTTATTATTGTTATTATTGTTATTATTGTTATTATTGTTATTATTGTTATTATTGTTATTATTGTTATTATTGTTATTATTGTTATTATTGTTATTATTGTTATTATTGTTATTATTGTTATTATTGTTATTATTGTTATTATTGTTATTATTGTTATTATTGTTATTATTGTTATTTTTTCCTTTTGGTTTCTTGCTTTGGTTTAAAAACTTCTTAGCACCAGGTTATAACCAATAACCTAAGGTGCTAAGCCGCTTATATATATATGTCTTTTTTGGTGTCCATTTACTTATGTTTTACTGAAAATGAATAGGAATGTAAAACTCTGAATCATTTTCATTGTTTGAACAAAATATTTCATTATCAAATGGAAAGGGATCTTCTAACAATATGGACAGTATTATTAACGACAATCATCTGCATTTCGTTCTTCTGTTTTTCACTCTTATCTATAACAACGATGTCTGTTTTTCTTGCAATCACTGTTCTATCACATTGTATTACAAAATTCTCCATCATTCCCTAGGGTTCGTGTTCATACCATTTTATTGCCGCTTCAAGATCAAACTTTTTACATAATTTCCAGTGTATATATTTGCAAGCGTTATTGTGACGCTTTAGATATTCTTTTTTTGTCAATACAGTACACTCACTAATTTTATGGTAAACAGTTTCATTTTTCTCACCACACATCCTGCAAAAAGGTGATTCTCTAGTCTTATCTATGAAATGCTTGATGCTATTTGTTCTTATGGCTTGCTGTAGGGTACTAAATATTAATGCTTCGGTAGGCCCTTTCAAATCACACGACTTTAGCCATTTTCAAGAATTTTCGACATCCTTGCTCTCTAACTCTCTGGCAAATTGCCCATACGTTTTCTTGTCTTTCCAGGAATTCAGATTCTGGCCTTTTCCTCTCTTTTTATAGTCTTTAGGGTTCAAGGAACTACCAGTCTGTATTGTCTCATTACTTTTGACAGCATTTAACAGTGGCTCAGTTTGCCGCTCGACACACCAACCAAGTTTGTTTTCTTCAGCTCTGACAGACCCTTTGCAGTCTATTAACCCTCTTCCTCCTTTACTCCTGTAAACATACAGTCGATCTTTTGTCACTTTTTAGATAAATTCTTCATTGGTGGTCAGTATTTTTCTCGTTTTCCTGTCCGTTTCGTCTAACTCATATACTTGTTAATTCAGAATCCCTGCACCATATCTCAATAGCGAAACTGCTCTGGTATTCACTACCCTAATTTTCTTCCTTCCATAAAGCTTACTCTTGCAAACTAGCCTCAGCCTTCTAAAATATTCCTGTTTCAAACATTCCATAACGTCTCTTTGTTGAATTCCGTCAAATTCCAAGACTCCAAGATATTTATATCCACTTTGTTTAACTACATTGACTGCTTCTTCTGTTGGTAGTAATATTCCATTACTTTTACTTCTGTCAACTGATCCTCTGTGCATGATGAACACTCAACATATTTTTATACCAAATTCCATTTTGATGTCATTACTAAATATTTGGACTGTAGAGATCAAACTATCCATTTCCCTCTCATTTTTCCCGAACAATTTCAGACTGTCCATGAAAAGAAGGTGATTCGGGTGACTCACACCTTCACCGGATTAAAGGGTGTATTTTGCTTTAACCTTTCGCNTTAACAGTGGCTCAGTTTGCCGTTCGATACACCAACTAAGTTTGTTTTCTTCAGCTCTGACAGACCCTTTGCAGTCTATTAACCCTCTTCCTCCTTTACTCCTGTAAAAATACAGTCGATCTTTGTCACTTTTTAGATAAATTCTTCATTGGTGGTCAGTATTTTTCTCGTTTTCCTGTCCGTTTCGTCTAACTCATATACTTGTTAATTCAGAATCCCTGCACCATATCTCAATAGCGAAACTGCTCTGGTATTCACTGCCCTAATTTTCTTCCTTCCATAAAGCTTACTCTTGCAAACTAGCCTCAGCCTTCTAAAATATTCCTGTTTGAAACATTCCATAACGTCTCTTTGTTGAATTCCGTCAAATTCCAAGACTCCAAGATATTTATATCCACTTTGTTTAACTACATTGACTGCTTCTTCTGTTAGTAGTAATATTCCGTTACTTTTACTTCTGTCAACTGATCCTCTGTGCATGATGAACACTCAACATATTTTTATACCAAATTCCATTTTGATGTCATTACAGGTGACTCACACCTTCACCGGATTAAAGGGTGTATTTTGCTTTAACCTTTCGCGATGTCTGTCTTAAAGGTATCATGCATATGACAAAAAGTAGTGGGACAAGCTGTTCCCTTGGAAAATTCTTCTTTTAATGTTTACATTACCGAGCAATTCACTAGCAGAAGTTAAATTAGTATTCCAGCTCTTCACCAATCTCTTCAGAAACTCAATAATGTTATCCGCAGTCTTTACCAATTTTAATGTTTCCAATATCCACGAGTGTGGAATCGTACCCTAAGCCTTGTTGTAGTCTATACAGGCCTTTCCTAAATTGGTATGTCTCTTTTTGCAATCACGTAATATCATTTTATCAACAAGAAATTGGTTTTCTGTCCCCCTGCTTTTTCATCTGCATCCATTTTGCTCAGTGGGTAATTTTTAATTCACATCTAGGAAATCGTACAAAGAACATTAGACTATACCTGTGAGGCGTTTTCACATTTGTGGAAGACACGTAATTGGCCGATGGTTGTCAACTGTTATGTCTTTCGCATGGTCTTTCTGACACAAGACAGTTTTTCCAGTGGTTATCCACTTCGGGATTTCATTTCCGTTAATTATCAGATCATTCATTTGCACTGCTAATCTCTTGTGAAGTACTGTCAAGCTCTTAACCCAATAACCTTGGACCCCATCTGGGCCAGGGCTTTTCCAGTTAGGCATCTCTTTGCATTGTTTAGTAATCATTTCAACTGTGATTTGTAAGTCATTTTGTTTTACTTCATTTCTCCCTTCTTCCCTTAATTCTTTAAGCCATTCTGCATTTCCATTGTGAATAAGTTCTTTGTCCCAAATCCCACTCCAGAATGCGTTACTTTCACCAGCGTCCGGTCTCTCATTACTAGTTTTTTTGCCATTAAGCCCTGAATACACCTGCCTTTGGTCATTTTGAAAGATTTTTTTATTCTGAATTGTTTAATTTTCCGCTAGTAAAGGTTTTTTTTCAGAGACTTGAAAAGGATAAGAAAATTGAAGGAAATAGAAAGAAAATATCTTATAAAGAAGAAAGGATTGAGTACTGTAATAGAGGAACTAAGCAACGCCTCCACGTCATTTCATTTTTCCTAGCAGTATCAAGAATACTAATGTGTCTTCTTATTTTATTGATTGAGTCTTGGATCCTCCATTTCCACCATGGTTCTTTCCTAGCATTTATTGTTCTGAATAGCATGAGCCCAAACTCTCGCTCAACGAGAATTAAGCAAGATTTGATTAATTGTTGGTCTCAGTGAAATTTGTCCATTATTCTCTCCAAATCGGCATTGCAGGTCGCTACCACTTCTGTGTCATCTGCATATCGTATTGACTTGATACACATTCCATTGATTTTTACTCCATCAAACGCGGATAATGCTTCATTTATGAAAAATTCATTATATAAGTTAAACAGGATTGGTGACACCACACATCCTTGTCTCACCCCTTTTCCAATTTCTATGTCTCTTGTCAAGTCATTCCCGTATCTTACTTTTGCACATTGTTTCCAGTACAAATTAGCAATAAGTCTTGTTTCATGAAAAGGGATTCCGATGTTCTTCATAATTTCTAATAGTTTATTATGATTCACTCTGTCAAATGCCTTTGTATAATCAATAAAGGCAATACATAGGTCTATGTGATGCTGTATCATTCTTTCTCCCATTTATACGTAGTACATATATGGCTTCTCTTGTGCCACTGCCTTTCCTGTAGTTAAACTGAGTTTCGGTTACACAATTTTCTATTATCGGTGTTATTCGTTACTTTCTCATATGTAGCAAAATTTTGCATGTATGTGTGTTTAAGCTGATTGTTCAATATTGTTTACATTGTTTTGCATTCAATGTTTTAGGAACTGGGGCAAAGACACTTGTAGGAAGTCTTCCGGATATTCACCGGTTTCATATATTCTGTTTATTGTGTTTGTTATTATCTTTACGTTTTCTGGTCCACAGCATTGAAGAAATTCAGCTGGTATATCATCGATACCAGTTGCTTTGTTTCTTGGTAATTTCCAGATTACTCCTATTACCTCTTCCTCAGTTATTGTCACGATTCTTTGATTGTCTACATTGGTTATTATCAGCATTTGTTTGTCATCAAAAATATTGTCAGGAGTTTATCACCGAAATAACAAGTTCTTGTCCTGTAAGCTAAATGGACTGTGAAAATTTTAAAGTTAATTTGCAGTTTTCAACTTTTCCCGTGGGAAACAGCTTAAGCATTGCCGTACGTCAAATTGAGTAATCAGAAAGCAACTGAACTGCATATACAGTAAAACAGTATTTTTCTTTTCTGCAAAAAGAAGTGGCAATAACATCATAAACGAAGGTTCCAACGAGAAGCAAACCTCTCAAAAAAAGCGCATTTCCATTATGAAAATATTATATAATATTTAAATGCGAAGAAATGAGGATTATTGTGTAAAGCTGTACCTCCATCTTTAATCATCAAGAAGGATTAGCCTCTGTGGATTTGGGAGATTACTTTTCAGTGAAATTGAATTCTGGCAGCGTGTTTTCCTAAATTATCTTGAAAGACAAGAATTGATTTTTGGTTTACAGTCAGCAGCTGACGATTTCAGGCACTTAAAATACAAAAGAAATATAATGAAGTGAATAATGTATAACTAGTATATATTATTTTATGTTAACCTAGCTGTACGCCCTGGTACTAGTAAAAAGATGAATATATTCTTTAGGCGTCAGGTCTGAAACAGACATCGACGATTACACCACGCTAAATCTCCTGGTTCTCGGCCTTTTTTATTCACTCAGCCTTGCTGATTGTGTTTTGAGTTTCAAATTAATTCAGGCTACCAATGAAAATTATTCTGTCCTCCCCTGTTTTTCTTCCCTTTCTTCCCTTCAAGAAACACAAGCTGCTTTTTTTCTGATGGTTAGTGTGATTTTGGAGTTTGACCATTATTGTCATCTATAATTAGTGTTCCTTTCCATCTTTGAGATTTGGCATTGATTTTCCTCAAATAATAAAACTTATTTCCATTCGTTGCATCAGTATCTTTGACCAGATGTTCTTGTCAAGAGCAGATTTTTCCTTAATTGGTCTTTCTCAATGTTACACAAGCAGTAAGCTAAGTAAGCGACAAAGACTGATTTTGCTCTAGTTTATCAAATGAAGATTCGAGTGATTGTTTGAAGTGTGGGCTCTTTCTCAGGAAGATTAACAAACCCTCGTTTTGCTTATTTACTTAAATATCTTCACTCATGCAGATAAAAATCTTTTCCATCAAAGAAAGCTTGTTGCTCAGGTAATTTACTCTTGTTTCAGAATCAGGAAAGGAAAAGGGGAACTCATATGAAATAATTCAGCCACTTAGCTGATATGCTTGACATATCAAATTGCAAAGTGGAAATGACGAAAGCCTAAAAGAATCTTTCAAAGTCAACATTTTTAGACTTCTGACCACGTTTGTTTGGTCCAATTCACTAGATATGTAATCGAATATTAAAAAGAAAAAGAAAGAAAAATAACAAAGAAATAAAGAAAAAAAAGGTTTTTTGTGCTGTTATTAACTGCAGAAAAAACAAAGTTGAAAACTCAAGCCTCATTTATCATCATTTTTAAGTCGAGTATCAGGAAGGGTCAGGGGAGATTGTAGCATTAGAAATTCATGTTCATTGAATGACTTTTTTTCAAATTTAATTTGGATTTCATGTTCACTGAATGCCTTTTTGCAGAAACAGGAATCTTATTGTTAGCTGAAAGAGAGGGTTGAAAATCAAAAGGAGGCCATGTGATGTATACTAGATATGGTGGTGCCTTTGGAGTATATTGGCAATAGTGCTATATACAAAGTTGTTCCTGGTTAAATAACTTATTTTAACAACTTTACTGTCATATTGTTTGATCGTGGCTACTAAATAACGGTAGTAGGAACGTTTTGAAAACTTTTAGTAAGACTGAAGCAAGCAAAATATTACACAATTTTGTCTTAGAACCATGCTGATATTCAACCCACTTACACCGACTAAATTAAGAATTTAACCTATTTGAACAGATTCATTAGGCAATCTACTTTTGCTTCCAGCCACTCAATTTACTGAATGAGAGCCGTGAAAATATGTTGTTAAGATTTTTTGTTAAGATAGGAGTGTTGAAAAGAAAGAAAAATCATAACTGAAAAGAGAATTGACAAACTTTAAGCATGTATCAAACAGTATAAACTAAAAATATATTTTTAAAATGCATCAAAAATTGCACACAAACATTCTTTAGAGTTGCTGAGGTTGTCATTGTTAACGATCACGTCTACCATTGGCATGACGTTGACTCTGCCTTGATAATTATGGAACACTGCGTTAGTGTTGAATCATTGCTGGGTCATTATAGATTGTAACCACGGTTTAAATGAGCAAGCCGTTAAAAAAAGAGCTCCCGCTGAGACACTTGTTCCTGGATAAATCAAGAGAAGACGGACCATTGTAAGTACTTTGGAAATCCTCAATCTCTCTTGTGAACTCAATATGATTGTACTTTGAATTTCATCAAAATATTTTGACTTAAATTCTCTAAAGGAAGTTTTAGACATTTCCAACTGTGTCATAAGTCAGAAACGGTGAATATCATCTTTGTGTTTTTCGTCCCAAAAGGCTATTTTATCGTCAATGTTTTTTGGATGCAGAAGATTTCAACAAAAAATGCTATTTTACAGAGTTGAACTAAGCTGAACTTCAGGTTAGTTGCTGTGGATATGGCTGTCATTTGCAATGATATTTTTAACTAAAAATGTAGTAGATACAGAAACATTACTCGTTCTATCATAAGCTATTTAACTGAAATGATTTCTTCCCAAATCTCAATTTCGATTGAAATCTCAAATCCATTTCTTGTTTAGTACTACTTATTAGTGATTTCACCTAAATATTTCACAAAGAGTATAAATAGATACTCGTCTAACAGTTACTAATTAGAAGGGAGAAAAAGGTAATTCGGTTCAATAATTCAGCTTATAAAAGTTTCGTATTTTATCAAGTAAATAAGGTAGACAACAAGGATCAAAATCCAAACAATGACATTCGTCGTCGTCGTAGTCTGTAGATCGTTATCGACCTTTAGTGACCTCTCTGACCAGTTTTCGCCACTTTTCGCGATCCTGACATGCTTTGTTAAGTTCTTGCCAGTTCATATTCATTATTGACTTCACCCCATCTATCCATCTTCTCGGTGGTCTTCCTCGCCTCCTACTCCCTTCAACCTTTCCTTGCATGATTAATTTCTCCAAGTTGGAACCATCTCTTCTNCCTGACATGCTTTGTTAAGTTCTTGCCAGTTCATATTCATTATTGACTTCACCCCATCTATCCATCTTCTCGGTGGTCTTCCTCGCCTCCTACTCCCTTCAACCTTTCCTTGCATGATTAATTTCTCCAAATTGGAACCATCTCTTCTAGATATATGACCAAAATAACATATTTCCCGTCGTTGAACTTCATTTGTAAGACTGTCTGGATTTCCTATTGAGTTCAAAACAAATTCATTTGTCTTTTTCGCTGTCCATGGTATTCTAAGGAGACGCCGCCAGCAACAATGACATTACACAGTGTCAAATAATTAATTTTATCCTCAAAAATTACCTTAAAAGACCTTCGAAAATTCTCAAAAAAAACCTATTAAAAATAAGTCTCTCAAAATAAAAAAACCCAGCGAATTTATTTGATAGAAGCTGGCAAAGAGTGTATATGTTTTGTTTAAAGAGCTGCTTTTTTAACCTGGCGGCCTCGGTTATATTGAGCAATAACAGAGGTTAAAACTACCCTGAAACACTGTTTTAGTTTTCTACTTTGCCAATTAAATTCATTTTAGATTTGAGGTTGTTATTTATGAAAATTTTACAGTGCGACCCTCTTACCGGCTTTTAAGTGCGACAGTGCGACCTCCTTTCCGGCCACTCCATCTGTAAAATTAACAATTTACTCAGTCTGTGTTAAGCATCGGGTATTAAAGTACCCTGACATCAAATTTGGGCTTCCTACTTTGCCTGGTTAAGTGGAATTTTTTGGCTGTGTGTCTTTATCTTGAAATATTTGCTCTTGTGATCCTCTTTTTTTACGCCCTGTCGGCCGCTTTAATGGTCGTATCACCAAATAACATTACTTTTGTTCAGGGTAGCATTTCAAAGTCTCCTGTCATCAAATATGAGCTTTCCGATTTGCCAGGTGAACGATTCTATTATAACGACACACAATCACGCGTACACACATACATGCAGAGACTTCCAATTTGCTTTTCTGTGTCCTTCAAAAACACAGGGTGAGTTTGCTTTTTTTTCCAACTGCCTTGCTAAAATGTTTTCTTTTCATAAATGCAATTAATTTCATGCTGCAGTCATTAATCAATTTTTTAAAATATTTCTATCTCATCTTATTTCTCTATGTACGAAACGGGGCTTTAGGTATGAAGACAATTTGCCCACCGGCTGGACGTTGTGAGCCTAACAGCTTACAAACAACAAAGGATGCCGACATCAGCTGTACGTCTTCCTCTTCTCTATTCTGTACCCTCTTTCTTTTGACATGCACATTTTAGGGGGTAGGGGATGATCAACTTGATTGGACTCTTTCTTTTCATTACTTCTGAGTTAATTGCTTCAAATATCTCTACAACCAAATTCAAAATGGGATTTAAGCATGTTATTGTATTCTAAAATATGTGCTTTAATTTCGTTTCGATGCAGATGCATGGTGCTACAATTAATTATAGATACGTTCATGCTGTAAGTGTCAAGAAAGTAATTCCTTTCCCTCAAGATGTCCGGAAGGTTATCTCTCAAGCGAGTTCCCTCATCGTCTGGTTTTCCCCCCGCGTGTATTAAGTTTTTACAAACTTTTCTACACGTGAATGAGGTTTTTTTTTCTTTTATTGTTGAGTCTGCTCATCATAAAACTTTTTGCATAGTAATTGCAATAGTCGTCTGGAAAGCTGATGCTTTGGGGGTGGGGGGCTCTATTGTCTATCAGGAGTCTGTCTTACCTCTGAGCCTTTCATTTTCCGTACACCCCCACGGTAGTAAAATGTTCATGAAGGCTGACCATGACACCACGACAGCTAAACTTGCTTGTCAGATGATTGTCATAACACAGTTTCGCTAATCTCGGAGTTTTGTTATGGTTTGGATTATTTCTTATTTCGCCTTTCAGATTTACATAAAAAGATGTAAACGCCTCAGACAGAATTCTTTTTCCCCTCACCTCAGTTATTTTAACTATTCTATACAACCATACCTTCAGAATGCTTTTAACGATAAAATTTGTGTAAAAACCGTTTCTTTCTGACAAGTCTGCAAGAATCAGAGATGCGAATTTTAATGGGAATTGGACAGCCTTGTCGAAGCAACTGAAGAACATGCTTTGACATTTTGAAAGAAAAGAGATTCTTGCCTTTCAGATTATTCAATTCAACATTATTCTCCTTTTGGCACAAGTGTTTTACAGGGCACTTTGTTTCTCCACCAAGTAAAGCTCCTTCTGTTTAATAAAATTTATCTTTTCTACTGAATTATTCTATTTCGCTGGCACCCGACTGGATCAAGACACCAAAATCTGGCCAGCTTAGTCCACTCAACTGCCAGCAAAGTAGCTTTTGATCAAAATGAGCGTGGCTTTAATAGCAATATTTAAGTTATGAATTACTAATAGTATATTGGAATTATTTTGTGACACACAAAAATAACCTACGCTGAACGCTTTTGCTAGAAGTAGAAGTAACATGCATTCAACTTGTTTCGATGGAAAACAAACTTAACAGAAAACTGAGTGAAATAACAAAAGGGGAAAATACTGCTGAACCCAATATGATCCACATGTCACTTGATTTATAATTTATAGCATATACATTAGTTTTCGTTTGTATTCGTAAAGTAGCATTACCTGTGATCGATGACTTCTACAAAATAGAAGTTTAAAAAACTCTTTTTCTGATGAAATCAACATGAACGATTTCAGGATGATGGCAAAGGTGAGTCGTTTTTCCTTTTTCTTCAAAAATTATGATTATTATTGTTGTTGTTGTTGTTAGCAGTAGCAGCAGTAGTAGCAGTAGTAGTAGTAGTTGTTGTTGTTGTTATAGTAGTAGTAGTAGTAGTAGTAGTAGTAGTAGTAGTAGTAACAGTAGTAGTTACAGTAGTAGTAATAGTAGTAATAGCATTCATAGTGGCAATAATAGTAATAATAGTAGTGGTGGTAGTAGAAGTAGTAGTAATAGTAGTAGTAGTAGTAATAGTAACAGTAGCAGTAGCAGCAGTAGTAGCAGTAGTAATAGTAATAGTAGTAGTAGTAGTAGTAGTAGTGGTGATAATAATCGTAGTAGTAATAATAGTAATAGTAGTAGACGTAGTAGTAGTAGTAGTAGTAGTAGCAGTAGTAGTGGTTGTAGTAGTAGTTGTAGTAGTAGTTGTAGTAGTAGTAGTTGTAGTAGTAGTTGTAGTAGTAGTTGTAGTAGTAGTTGTAGTAGTAGTAGTGATAGTAGTAGTAATAGTAGTAATAGTAGTAGTATTGTTATTATTATTGTTGTTGTTGTTGCAATTTTGAATTAATGCAAGTTGATCTTTTCCGCTATATAATGAATATAAATCTAACATCACTGGACCTGTGTAAAGGAAACAACCAAATCAATAAATCCAGATACCAATTTGGCATTGAAGAAAGAGGAGAAGCAATACGGAGATTAGTGACTTCACAGAAAAATTTTTAAATGGCTATTCATATATCAAATGTTATAGCTGATGTTCATTTCTGATGTTCTGAGGTAGATAATTAAATATTTTTGCTCCAACATATGTAGGTACGGTACTTTTCAACCGGGTTTAAATTTCATTTTTCGAAGTATTACTTTCAGCTGCCAACCACGAGTTCCAGAATTGTGATTTATCAAATTAATGATACAGTGTGGGTTTCTGGTGACTTGGGACAACATTGAACGAATGTTTGAAAACAGCCATTACAATTTGTACGTTTACACTGTGTTTCGAGGCTTGGCAAGGACGTGTTTGCATTGATAATGGCTATATAGTTGTTTTGCAGGCTTTGAAACTTCAATAACCTAGAGTTACTCATTTCCCTGAAAACAGAACAGCTGTATGATAACAAGGGGTTGATCAAGGAGTAGATGGTTTTTGGCAACAGTAGGAGAAATTGAGTTACGAGTGCGTCTGAGCAATAATATTCTCGAGTTGATCCTTTCGTAAACATTATTGTAGTGCAAATTGTAATTAAAATTATCATAAAGGGTGACTCCAAGATATTTGTAAGAATCAGGAAGATTAAAATCGTCAGAGTTCACCTTTATATCACATTTCGTTCCATTTGCTAGACGTAGACCAAAAATTACAAATTTTACCTTTCCTTTCCTTTTCAAGTTTTGTACAAGACAGTTTTCAGCAACCCAGCTTTTTTTTACAGGAAAAACATTGATAACAGTATTTATGTAAATATGTAAATAACTGAAGCTTTTATCCTGTATAAATATTCGTAAATAAATAAAATAAATAAATATCATTAGGTTCAAAGTTGATGGTATTTTGAATTTCCATAGTGCTTTTTGGTGAATACAAAATTACTTTAGCATTAGCATATATGAGGAGATTGCTGTCTGATATGAGCTGTGGGTCGTTGGCTAGTATAATAAAGAGTAGTGGATCCAAAATGGACTCTCGTGGAACACCATAGACAATATACTTTGCTCTGGATATAACGTCATTATAGATCACGACTTAAGAGCGATCAAAAGAGTAACTACAAGTAACTACCAGAAAAGCTTATTTTTTTACCTATCATAGTGAGGTAGTTTACTAAGAAGTCGGGTTTGATTAACGATATAAAAAACCTTTCGCAAGTCCATAAATAGTACACCTGTTACTTGGCTTTCGTCCACACCGTTACAATTGTGGTTTATCAATTCATAAATGCAGGTTTTATGGAACGGTGACATCGTAAACTGAAATGAAACTGGGAAAGCAGTTGTTTTTTCTAAAGTCATTCTGTAATCTGCATATAAACAGTTCTTTCAATAAATTCTGAAAAAATAATAAGAACTGAAATTGGTCTTTGGTTATCCAGATTTGACCTTTCTTTTGATTTATAGATAGGCGTTACTTTTAGCTGCTTTTTCAATTAACGAAAATGATCCTTCCTAAAAATTACAATCAATTACAAGAGCGGTAGGTGCTTCAAGTTTGTGTAATCAACCTTTTAAAAGTATACTGTGTTAGCTTGGCCACATGTAAAATTATTGAGAAATATTATGGTGTTTGAAGATGTTGAGCCAATGTTAGTAAAATATAAGCAAAATGAGTTTGGTATTGTGGTTTCATTCTGTTGGAGGTCTCTTGTGTCCATGCAGTAAATCGTGCTATGCTTTGATTGCTATCACATGCGTCGCACCTGATTGATTACAATGTCATTCTATCCCCCTGACATCTGTATAACAGTCAACTTTATTTGTAGTTTGTTAATTGTGAGTTTATTGCGTTTTACTGAAGATACCAGAATTCAGTCTCATATCATAGTCGTGTACAATAATCATAGATTTATTATTGCCTATAATCTGACTGCTGCGGCGGGCACAACACATTCGACGTAAAATTTCCATTTATAACAAATAATTTACTCGGTTCACATTCTTTTTAACAGGGTATGACTTTATTTTTCTACTTACAGAAATCATGTAGGCTGTCTACTTGTTCTTTAAATAATTGTCGAAAGTTGTTGATTTTTGCATGGCATATTAATTTTGGAACTTCATTTCCCATCCTTTTAAAGGTCGACCAATTGTTTTTGGCATTAATTCTTTTGGCTTGTTAGGTAGTAATCTCTTGTACGCATCATAAAATTGATGTCATGAGTGAGCCAGGATGCGCAAGTTCCTCTGGTAGATATTGATTGCCATGATCAACAATTTTTTGATAATTGCCATGTTGTGTCGATTGTTTTCTTCCCATTTTACATTGTGTAAGTAGCTTTTAAAAGGTTTCTTTAATATATAAAGAGTAACCATGGACAATTATTTTGCGTGGGCTCTATTTCTAAATATTTATTTTGCACAAAATACCAATAACGTCATGATCACTTGTTAAGTCTGAATAAACAAGAGTTTTAGCAATTCTCATGAGGTCATTTGATGCAAAGTTCTCAATAAATGTTCGACTAGATACCTTCCTGATTGGTTGGGTTATGGATTGAATTCATTTATTGGATTATCTAATTTTTCTTTTATTGGTTGTTGTTTTCTTGGGATAAAATAAATACAATTAAGATCTCTACCAGTTTATTCTTTCTTCATTTTCTGCAGAGATCATTGAAAGTGTACCATCGAATTTTTCTTCAAAATTTTCATCGATAAATTTGGAATTTTCAGGAGGGTGGTATGCATTACCAAACAGTACAGTTTTTAAGTTTTTAATGAAAATTTCAACCCAACAAATTTACAAACATGGGATTTCTAAGTCATGCCGTCGATGGTACGTTAGGTTCTCACGAATGATAACAGAACGCCTCCATAAGAAATGTGAAGTCAATCTTTTCACTCCATGGTATTCATCAGAATTTTTCTCTTGGTTTTGTTTGTGAGATCTTAAGTCTGCCTTTGAGAAGTCAAAGATGTGATCATTGTATGTATCGATCACTTTGGAATTTTGTTAATTGATTAGACGTGATCTATTATTTAAAAAAATGTAATTTTCCAATTTTCAAATTTACATTTGTACACCCCTAAAGAACTATTTTCAGATATATGAACATACTATGAATACGAGAAATCAGGGACTGTTATTAAAAATTCCGAAAATGAGATTAGAACTAGGCAAAAAAGGATTTTTTTAGTTCTGGGGCAAAATTTTACAACCAACTTCCTTTGGAAATAAGGAAGGTTGAAAAATTTACCTCTTTTAAAGCAATGGTCAAAAATGCTACTTTTTAAAAATGATTTTAACAGATTTTTTTACCTTTCTGTTATTATTATTATTATTATTATTATTATTATTATGCATTTTCATAAAGTTAGCTATTTGATACAATTGTTCACCGAGTCAGGCGGTGAACAATTCCTCCAAAGAGACGTTTTTACAAAGAATCAATACTAAAAAATACAATCTACGCACATGTAAGAATACAAAACACGATCGTCAAAATTAGCAAAACGACGAATTCATTACAAAATCAGTATAGAAATATATATTAAAATAGTATTTAAAAATTTTAATTTAAAAAAGGTGATTGATAATTTTCTCAACGATATTATTATTATTATTATTATTATTATTATTATTATTATTATATCTCACTTTTACAATGTGTGTCTGGCTGTTGTTATCACCGCATTTTTATGCTGATAGGCGAATCATAACAAATGATCATGGGCTAACAGCATTTCCTTTTTTTCCTCAAAACTCCAGTACTTTCCGCAAAATTCTCGCACTTGCTAATAACGCAGCCTTTTGAAGCACTCCCTAGTTACAGTAAATCTCAAGCTTTCCAACCCACTTCTCAAATCCTTTTGTCACACATCCTATCACAGAGCTCCTATCACAATCGCTACCACTTCTACTTTCTTCAATTTCCACAGTATTTTTATCTCTCTTTTCAGATCTTGATACTTTTCTACTTTCTCTATTTCTTTCTCCTCGTAAGGCAATTATCATTGACATAGCAGTCCCACATCCATCGGGACTGCTATATCAATGATAATTGCCTTATGTTCCTTCTTATGTACTAAGATTAAATCTGGCTTCCTTACCTTGATCACATGTCACAAGTCTTTCCTCGGAATTAGAGGCATAAAATTTCAAATTATTATTATTATTATTATTATTATTATTATTGAGTGGTGGAGCAATACGAGCCCATGGGGGACTCAGGGGTAGAAACCCCAGCAAACCCATCCGACTACCAGCCCGATAAGGGTAAGCTGGGTGCATATTATTATTATTATTTTTATTATTATTATTATTATTATTATTATTATCTTAGTTTGTAGCATTTGCACAGGCTGTTCTTAATGCCGCTTTGTTCCTCTTGGGCTAGCCACAACTAGCAGCCAAAGGCCAAGAGGTTTCCTTCTCCTTACATTTTATTATTATTATTATTATTATTATTATTATTATTATTATTATCTGTAAAAAGGGTACATTGTCAGTTTAATACAAACCAAAGCTCTAGTTAGACAACAAGCTTGTACCACAAAATCGAGATTGATCATCATTTTACCTATCTGGGTCGACACTTTGACCTCAAAATGACGGATGAAATGCACAAAAAGGAAATAATAAAAATTGTGACTGAACACCTCGTAATCATCGATGGACTACCACTTCATCCGAAAAACAAGTTGAAGCTGTACCAACAATGGACATTATCGAAAATCAGCTGGCACCTGACAGTCTCCAAAATTTCGAACACTTGGGTTAAGAACAACATCGACAACCTCGTATCCAGGTACATCAGACTATGGCTCGAAATACCCATCAATGGTACCCTGTGTGTCATCACCCAATCAAAACGAAAATTTGGTCTTGGGCTGATATTACCATCTACTAGACATACTCAGTGCCAGGTGACATTTCGAAACAAAATTGGCCGTTCACATAACGAGAATATTC
>RDPX01000226.1:275783-347879 GCA_003991215.1 Morbakka virulenta
GTTACGATAAAAGCGAAATCTCATATATCATAAAGAAGATCATATGTGTGGTAATTCGAACCACATATTACATATTCTGTCAACGTAGTAAGACATGGGATCAGCCTCCCCTCCTTTATTGGTGACTACGTTACTCTGTGCGTCCCTGATACCATGCCTTGATAGTGAGTGGTATTTCTTAGGGTAATGATGTAATGTATACACGGCATACAATTGTATTAAGTGATAACATGGAAAAATATATGCTTGAAGTTTAAAAAAATTATTATGTAAGATTTTCTTTTGGTTTGCAATATATACAATTACCCACCGAGTCACCCCGGTGACCTAAGTTGGGTAAAGGTTTTAAAAAGAATGGGACAAGTTTAATGGAGATAAAATTCAAATTGTGAGAAATTTACGGAGAATATGAGCCGTGCTAGTAAGGACGATTTTCTGAATTTCTTGGAGCTTATGTTCGCCTGGCATTTTCGAGATGTATTTTTCAGTTCCCTTCTTGATCATTCCAAGTGCCCCGACTATTATTATTATTATTATTATTATTATTATTATTATTATTATCATCTGAGAGATCCTCAGTTATCGTTTCTTCTACTTCTTCCATTTTCTTTTTTCCATGTCGTCAGGTGTCAGCAGCACGTAGTTGTTGGCGCCAACGAGCTCTGTCTATTGCATCTCCTTCCGTCAGTCCTCTGGTCTCCATGTCCCGTTTCAGGATGAACGGAACAATAAGAATGGTACGTGCATTGTTCAGCTATCCTTTACTCCAGTTTAATGAGTTTACTTGAAGAAAACACCTGTGCAACCACAACCACCGATAGCTCAGTTGGTAGAGCGGAGGACTGTAGATGAGTTATGAATCGGTTATCCTTAGGTCGCTGGTTCGAATCCGGCTCGGTGGATGTAGCTAATTTTTTTCTTTATCTTTTCATATCAATAAATTTTATCGGAAAATGTGTAAGAAGTCCAGTGCCCGAGGCCTTCAGGTTTGAAAAGCATGTTTTTAGCAAAACTATAACAGGTGAATATTTTTTTAGAATACATTGTGATAACTTTATTAATTATTAAATCTAACCAATCAATTTTTATTTGCAACACTCAACCCAGCTAAAGAAATACAAGTATGACAAGATTTAACGAGAAGATGAATCATAAAAACAATGTAAAAAGGGGAATTCTGAGGTAAATTAGAACACCTTTTGCACCCATCCCAGTTTATGAGCTTTCTTGTACTCAGTGTGTATTATTATAATGACAAAAATGAAATCTGAGGAAAAGGGAAGAAGGTGAAGGGGATGAGTGCAAAATGACCAGCAAAATTACAACAGGTTAGTTAATGGTGAGAGGTTCAGGATTGTGAAGCTCAATGAAAAGGACATCTAGATTCTTTTGAAATACATAATCTACCATACCATGTAAAATGACACCAGACTAGCACTCTTGAAGGAAAAATCGTTAATTGTTTTGGCTTGCTTAACTGCCTTTGATAGAATAACTATATAATCCATAAATATATAGAGTAGTATATATATATATATATACTCAATTATTATTATATTCAGCTATACAATGTAAGATTCTTCCTCTGTACAGAAGAGAAGAATCTGTTTTCATAATTTAAGACTTAATAATTGGCTTCCGCATAGCAGGTGTTGATCACAAAAGCTTTTGATTTTAACAGGACCCCGCAGTGATAAAAAAATTGCTTTTCAACACTTCCATATGACCTGAATTTGTCAAACTGAATCTTAAATGTTGTTTCAGTGTTTTAAATCGCGAGTTTA
The DNA here is from genome assembly GCA_003991215.1 of Morbakka virulenta. Classification (NCBI taxonomy): domain Eukaryota; kingdom Metazoa; phylum Cnidaria; class Cubozoa; order Carybdeida; family Carukiidae; genus Morbakka; species Morbakka virulenta. The sequence continues at coordinate 277,568 of RDPX01000226.1, forward strand.
GTTTCTTAAGTCAGTGCTTAACCAATGGTCCAAAGACTCGTGTAACAAATATATTATAGGATCTCATAACTCATGCCTGTACTTTAGGAATCGTGGAACACTGTGCACTGTTATACCCCGAGAAAATTGATTTTAAAGGTTAGTAGATGTACAGGAATAATGGGTATTCGTTTTGTTTCTTTTATCTCCTTCCTCTTTCCTCACTCATCTAGGGCTAACCCCTCACAGAACAACGACTTCCCTTCCACTGCCAGATCAATTGATGCGAATAAAATGAAGGGCATGGAATCTGTAAAATTCCCATAGTTGACGACGGTAGGGTCCTAGAGAAAAGAATGGCATGTTCAAATGAAATATACGGTTGCAAATTGAGTGTTTTTGTGCTAGCTCAGACGATAGAGCATGTAAGAATCAAAGCCTGAATCATAAACTCCAAACCCAGTTCGGTGCACACGTATATTTCACTTTTCTACAATTCCAAATGATTTCCATTTCTATGGTATTTAACTATATATTATATGTATATAAATGTAAATATTTAATACATTTATAGACATTGTTGAGGTTTATCTCAGCAAGGCTAAAATCTACATCAATGCAGAGCTACTAGTTATTTGGTCATACTCTTTTGTCTTCCATTTTCATTTTGGAAACTTGATGTCTCGTAACTCCCAATTTCTTCTCCGAAAACATAAATCAACTCAGTGGCCTATAAGTTGCAACGGAGAAATAACTCTCACACAGTACTTTCAGGAAAATAGTTGGTAGTATATATGTTGATATATATATAGTCGGTACTAAATATTTATTACTGCAAAACCTTCTGAGGAAAAGTGTATAGTATAACCGGGAGATCAGCGATGATGTGTGGATTTGAAACAGCGGGAGAGACATAAGAAGAGAAGATTGAGGTAGCGTGTTTGACGATGAAAAACGATAAAATTAGAAATGAGTGCACCAGAGATACAGTACAAGTCAAATCGCTAAACGTGAGATAAGATAGATTATGCTGATACCTTTTGGGTATGTATGAGAAGAGATAAAGAGTATGTGAAGAGGAGAATGACGGAGATACAGATTCGAAAGGAAAGAAAGAAAAGGAGGGCAAAGAGAAGATTTATGGATCGAGTGAAAAACGATATGAGAGGTATGGATGCAAATAACCGGGTGTAGTAAACAGAGTGCAATGGAGACAAATCGTCAGTGGTGGAAAACCTTGGTAAAGAAAGAAGGCTGCAGGAAACCCTATGCGGTTCTTGAAAAATATGGAAAATTCTTTAACAATATCGAAGGAAAGAAACTGTACATTAATTGAGACACAAAATGGCGTCGAGCGTAAGGTACTCTTTAGAGCGGTACAAAGGACCATCCTTTCTAGAAGCAGACTTTCCAATCGATAAAATTTAAGAAACCAAAAAAATTGCTGGAAACTATTGACAGTAATGACTATTCCTCAAGATGAGAAGTAATCTTACCAAGGTTTCCATCAAAATGATCTCCCGGGAGTGCCCGAGGGAGATGAGAATTCAGATTTCTATTGAACAATATCAGTTACTTTTTAACGCAATAAATAATGCCAGCTACTTTCTTCTCCATTTTCTAACGCTCTGAGGGGCAGACTCCAAATTTTCCCCACGTTTAACTTGCTGAGCTCCATTGGGGGCAAAGCCAGGATTGAAGTCAGTGTCATCAACATGTAAAATGACAGAATAATAACTTGCTGACGATCCAGAAAACAGAGCAAAGTAAAATTAATAAAATCAGTTCCAGATATCTTATTCATAGACGAACAGAAGAAATGAGAGGTGGAGGAGGTACCCAAAGCTGTCAATGGATTTCGCCTCAAAAAGAAGAGCCATTACAAGAATTGAAAGACTTAAAAAGACCTGTCAGAGATATTCCATTTAGCTGCTGATAAAAAGAGAAAGAATACTACTCAGTTTTTGGTTTTCTTATAAGGTGCAAGAAATTGGTGATATAAATATCACTCAAAGCCCTTCTTAATATGACAAAAGAGGAGCAGAAGGAAAAAGGACAACAACAAGAAAAACAATTTTTAGATGTCATTGGCAATTTTTGAAGATACACTTTGGACTAATGTCCATATCGCAGGAACACAAAAACTATTTTTCATTGACAAATATCAATATATCACTATAAAATAAAATGTAAATATAGTAGAAAAAACTTTTTATGCTTTTTTCAGTTACTAATTTGCCTATCTTTTAAAATTATAAATAAATATATATATATATATACATAAGTGTGACCGTTTGCTCTCAGAAAAGGTTATTACAGACAAAAGTCTATCTAGAGGTAGAGGATAAGTGTAAATTAATGGATTAATGTTAAGAGGATCTAGATTTTTAATGCAAAAAAATTTGATCATCTTAAATAGCGCAGATATAATTCTCTTATAGTCTTTGTCATTCATTTATTAATTTTTATTTATTGGCCCAACTAGAATAGCAGTATATTTTTGCCAATGTTGTAAACCAAGTGAAATATTGTTTTAATTAAAATTATAACAACAACAATAATAATAATAATAAAAATCATAATAATGTGCTAAAGGGCTGCTAATGCTAGGATGATTGAAGAAAGTGAGGGTCCGATACCTATAAAATATCCCAAATGGCAAGTGAAAATTAAATCTCTGGCAGCCCAAGTCCAACTCCTGACCTTCACATAGCAAAACTCTTTGGAACTGACAGGAGAAAGGGCAAAAGACGAGTACCTGGCGCCTTTAAAAAAAATCAGAGTCAGCATTTGTTCTAGGCAAAGGAAAATTTCTGATTTCAAAACCACCGTAGAGGGACCTTTTAGTCTGGAAAGACATTTCCGTCTAATGAGAACTATACGAACAATAGTATGGATTGAGAGAATCCTTTAGCTTTGGTTAGCATTCATCTAATGAAGGCTACACAAAAAATTATACCCTCAACCCGAAGGTACCATGCAGATATGGAAAGATGGCCACTGCGTACGAGGCTGCCAATCACAGAACTTGGCAAAAGTGGCGACACTATCAAAAGAAATGCCTGATCCAAAGAGCCGGGCAACCCTTGTGGGGCTGAACCAAACCCGTGCATCGAATAAAATTGTTTTCTGAGAGACTCAGATAATGATCAATCTCAACCTATATTACTTGATTTTGCGAATAATAAAGCAAATCGTGACAACAGCAACGGAGCACGTTTAACGAACAATCGTGAATGTACTGATAAAAAAATATATAGAATAGTAAATAAGGACAAAACAACACGAAAGAAGAAAAGGAAAGAAATGTAGGAAACGAATAAGAGCTAGATTGGATATTAGATATCCAGAATAAAAAAGAACAGCTCCAAACCGGATAGACAAAACCAAAACCAATTACTCCACCCAGACTGTATTCTCTTCCTCGATTCTACATCATTGCCATCATCCCTCTGTAGCGTTGAACTAAAATTACTGAACTCGTACTTAGAAATGATTCCATCTTCTTGTTGATGTACATAAACTCGCTCTTTGATCCATTTCGTTTCAGACCCGTCTTCTCCAAGCCTCTCTCTACCATTCCAATTCCTCTCCTGTCTCAACCGTTTTTTCCTAATTAACCATTATCAGTTCATAAAAGAACATCATGTTGAACTGGTTATCTCTTCTCACATCTGTCTTCAGTTTCTCCATAACAATTGCGAAAAGGAGAAAGATCAATCCTAATGAACATCTAGATCCGTTTTAAAGGGTTGGCTCCTCTCCACTTCACAGTTGACCACAGTCTCGCAACCTACGTACGTATCCTTTACGAATCTGTCATACTTTTCGGACAAAGATTTCCCTTCCGTGCAACACCGTACCTCTATCATTGGCGCTTGCATGGCTTTGTATGACGTTTCCGAATCAATGCTCCTTTTACTTGTAACGATGCAAATATAGCATCCGTTGTACTGCACTTAGACATAATACCGATTTGTTCTTTACTTATTTCAATTTTATTTCCATTTCCGGTCTTATTTTTGCATCGATCACTATTTCACGTGGAAACTTCTTGATTCATCGGGCACTTTCTCCATCTTCAAGATCTTGTTAAATGGACTGTGAGGAAAAAATACCCAAGTTATCACCAAGACAATTCCAAAGTTCAACCCTTCCTATTTTTCATATGATCCAGGGCTCTTTACATTCCGTCTCTATTAGCCCCTCTCAACTCTCGCCTAAGGCACCACACAGCGGTACCCTGTCTTTCCGTGAATTTTCTTCGCTCATCAAGTTTTCAAAATAGCCCTTACATTTGTCTAGGATATCATCACCCATGCTAAGTACCTTACCATATCTATTCTTTTTCATTTCGACATGTTACATAACCCTTGAGGCTTTATCCGTCTGTTTTGTTATCCTATATATTGTCTGATGACCCTCCAAGAGCTTCATATCATGATATACTATATTATACGTCTCAGCCTTGGCTCTAGCTACTGTCGGTCTTTTATTCCCTTTCGACAATCTGTATTGCGATCTATTTATAACACTGCATTCACGATGTAACTTTCTATACCCCACCCTTCGTTTTCTGGATACTTTTCTTCATTTTCTTATTACACCACCACGTCTCTTTATTCCTCTTCTCAACACCCAGGGTGTCGCTTAGTACAGCTCTTCCTACAGATCTAATGGAGTTAACTGTCGTTGAATAATCATGAAAAAAGACTTCGTTAAGCTCTTTTGATCTCTCACCCACAAATTTGCTCCTTGAAATTGACGTCTTTTAGTTTCAACTATCTAATTTGGGATTCATTTATCTTGGTGTTTTTAGTACAGTTCTCATTTTCACTAAAAAATACTATGAAAAGAAAATTTGTTAGCGAACAGATGAAGGGAAAGGTATACTAATATTTTGTACTTCTTTACGTATGTGAAAATAACAAATGACATATTAAAAAGTTTCTTCAGATAGGACGTGATCACAAGCTTTAAACATGAACTATTTAAACATATTATTAAAGCTGGTTTTTCATATTGTTATTGAACTCGAAGTTTACAGGTGGCGAGTAAAAGTTACCTTCCACAAATTCTGTATCATCTGCAGCGAATTTTCAAATCAATAGACTACCAGGATAGTCGACGTCAAAACAAGAGATTCCCTATTTCTTGTTTAGAAGCACACCACTGCTTGATAAACAAAATTTCTCATTAAGCCCATCGTAATGGACTTGACTATCTCTTAGGAGTCAATGAAATTGCAGTCCTCTTTTTCAATTTAATGGGGTAGTGTAACTATGATAGCGATGACTGTTTGTCGAAGTCCCAATAAACTATTTCTAAACTGTGCAGCTGTTCTCTGTGGTTCTTTAACCCTTCTCTTCCCTGCTGTCATTTATTGAAGATCGACCTCTCTTAGTTGATAGATGCCTAGTTGTATAGAAGATTATTCGTATTGTTCAGTGTCATTTTTTGTTTGTTTATGCAAATCCTCTTAGATGTTTATTGTTACGATTGGTTTATAGGAGGATGAAGACGAAAGATCAAATCTTAATCTAAGTCAGATGAGAAGGATGAGCTATTAATTATTGAAAAGCTGAAAATAACTCTTTTGATAATAACAACAAAAACCGACATGCTCAAAGAATAAAGTAATTAAATATGTCAAATAAATAGCTGGAGTAGCTGAATACCCTGCGGAAGCCTAGTCAGCTGGGTTTTTATCGTTAACGTCTACACATGACGAAAGAATTGCCAGCTAAATAAATTTCGATTGGGTAGCATAAGCTGCAATATAGAGGTATTCCCATGATTTTGTATTTCGAAATGTGGAAAAAAGATTATAGGCAATGCCAGGCAATGCAAAGCAAAAGATTTGTCTCTTATTTAATTTTTAATTAATTATACTCCCGAATTAAAACATAGACAAAAATGTTTCCGGTACTGTATTAGGTTTAACTAAAACTCTAAGATATAGAAAGATGTTGGAGTCCAGTTACATTTTTAAGTAATGTTCTTCTGTCTTTCATATCTTCCGGAAAAGCTTTGAAAGCCAAAGGGTCCAAGATATTTATTCCACATTTATTTAATCCTGCTTTGATAACCCATTTTTTATCAAAAAGGTTCAAATCAGTTATCAAAGAAGAAAGAAATGTCGAAGAAACAGTTTGGGTGTTCATAGATGTAAGAGCTTTATCATGTGATGAGTCGTAAGCTTCCGAACTACCTTTTGAGAGATACTTCTCCCATCGTCAGAATTTTCAAGATTATTTTGGGTGTTCCTTGTTATTGTTGCTCCACTTCTTGATGTTGTTTCTTTTACCAACAGTTTTTGGGGTGATTCATTTATTTATTTATTATCGAATATTTATACAAAAATAATATATAAACGGTATGTACAATAAAGTTCCAGTTTTCTAATGAGTCTTGTCCTAAATGCAAGAAAGATTAACAATAAAGTAAAAGTTGAAAGGAGAGCTAAAAGACTGAAAGATATAAAATAACTTCACTCTTTTCACTCTTTTTTAATGTATGTTTTAAATGGCCTATACCTTTCGATGCTGCAGTTCCAGCTGGATTTGCTTCTATCGTTTCGGTATGAGTGATATTCTTGCTGTAGTTATTTACCATTTGTGACTGCTTTCCAGTCCAGAGTAAGGAGGACAACATGGACTGAAAATATGGAAATGATACTGTCTAAACTATTCCACATTCAGATTTGAAGGGCTCTTTAGATTTTGTGTTCCGAGATATGATTGGCGGTACCCACTAAAAGTTTCATTAAAGCAAGCTGCTGCAAAGTGTTGGAGCTTGTTAATGAGCCGGCGATACAGTAAAAAATGCGGACTCCAATATGATATATTCAATATTCCCTTCAATGGTCCAAAAGAAGGATCTCTTCTATATCTGAAGCATCCTTTCGAATACTAATAACTTTTCCTAAACCTTACACATCACTAATTTGTCTTCTTTCTATTTTTCTTAGTTTTATTTCCTCCCCCTTTCTGAGAACTATGAAAAAGCACTTCTTCCAGTTGACGAAGAATGACAGTTACACGATTACAGCTTGGCCGTTTCGTTGGTATATATTCTCCCTTTTTTTGTCCATTAGTCTACTTGTTGAATTTTTCACTTATATTCATTTTAAATTTTGATCGCATACTGAATTACTGAATGTTTGTATGTTTTCCACCTGTCTTCAACTTTTACTTTACAATAAAAAAAGGCTTCTCATTTTCATAAATTTGTTTTTTCTATTTCTTTTCTTCTCCTGATGTTTTTCTCTCATCTTTCACTTACTGTTATTAATTGCCAAATTCTTGAACTTTTTTACTAACTCCAGTTCTTGTCTATCGCAGAGAAACTTCACTTTCCATTTGTATATTGACCATATAACTGTTCTTTAACAAAACCTTACATCATTATGAAATTTCTTTGCGATTTGGAATATTATTCAGTCTTTCAAAATCCAAATGAAATATGAAAATTATTGGCTTTATACAGAAAATGGCTTAATTTGTAAATTAAAACGTAGGTAAATCAATCTAGTTCAATGTGTAAATACCACTGCAATTTGAATCCAAAAGGAAAGAATCCTCTGAGATGTAACCACTTCCTTAATACTTAAAAAATGCCTTAATTTAAAAATGCAATAGTAAGTTTTCCTAATTTTGAAATTAGATGTGAATACCTGTAACCAATATTAACAGTCACCTTATTTAAGAAATTGGAGAATCTTTTAAACTAAAAAGAGGTTTCTAGATACTTCCTTGCATCCCTATAAGAAGTTGTGTCTGTCAGTCCTTCAGCTGGTTATGCTTTCATCAAAACAAAGGGAATATAAGAATTGTTTCTCGGTCTTTTGAGTAAGATCAAGTGTATAGCTCTAGTCTCATCTTGGTCGGGGCTTCGTCTATAGGGTCCATCCATGCAGGACAGGTGGTCTCGAAGAGTTTACGTACTGTCTGAAGACCAACTCAAGAGGAAGGGTCTTGCCACGGAGGATCCTGGAGGGTAGATAGGTATGTCTTGCCTTTCATGTTGTTTTGCGTGCTATCTGCCCCACGTTTTCTCAATCTGTTGCTTCCTTTCGGGTCTTTCATGGTTTGGAATCTTTGAAAGTCAAAAATGGACCCACTGTTTACCAGGGTTACCATCAATGAAAGACCCGATATGGGAATTTGTTGAAAGTGGTCAATTAAGCAGCTTAAGTAGGCCGTATCTGGACCAGCCCTCCCCTTGCCTAAACATTCCCTTGCTTTTTCACTTAAGTCATTAATTGCCTTCATTGCATCACATTGCGGAATAAATTTTTCACGATAGCTTTGTTGGCCCGTGTTCACTTTTTTACCTATACAGGCAATAAGCTCAATCAGTTGAACAGTGATTGATGGGCAAGAAAACTATGTCTGTACCACTTAAGTGGCTTGACCTACATTCTATGAAATTACTATTCTCAGAGGTTACTATGGCAAGTAAACGTATTTAACCTCGGGTTCTTTGATTACTGAATACATTTTGTCTATTTCTTGAATATCAAGAATTCAAAATAAATCTAGTCGGACTTTCGTTTTTTGATTCTTAATAAAATTTCCTGCAATAGGGGTGTGAGAAAATAATGAATCAGTCAGGTGGAATATTTTGTCGCCTTCTTTTCACAGTTTCTTACACGTAGTAGCTTTATTCCTCGTATGATTCTTGATCATTAACGAAAAGCCAACTTAAAACAAAAACTAAATTGCTTATGAGAAGGCTTCAAAAGCACCGAAAAGCTAAGAATCACAAGAAGTTGGACATAGGTAAGACACGTAGTTGAAGTGGAAGACATAGCTGCAAGATACCCGTTTATAAAAATCTTAAATCAACTAAGATTAAGAATTAGTACGCAAGAAGAAGAAAGCGACTCTTAAAGCGTAATTAAAAATTCTACTCTTTGAATGCTTGACGTTTCATTGAAGAACAAGTAACGATTACAATAAATTGCAAAAAGAAGCCTGTCAATAATGTCGTCTTGATATCTCTGACACTGGTTCAAACCAAGTTTGGCACAACTTCTTTGTACATATTTGTCTCTTTGTAATATTGTTTCCCTACTTCTACAGTAGGCGTTTTGTTGCTAATACTTCACTTCGTTTGGGCCTCACAGTGTATCTCTTCTCCTAAAAGCAAACTGTGTCACAAATATAGGTCCTTTCGGTTTTTATTGGTGACATTTAAGGGTTTCTTATTAGGTTAGTTTTATTGTAAAAAAAGCAAGGTTTAATTTTGAGTGTAGCCACACTCTGACCAAAGAACTCTTAATTTAATTCCTGGAGAGATATAAAGTTTGAAATTCAACAAATTCAACACTTTGACCAAAGAACTCTTGATTTAATTCCTGGAGAGATATAAAGTTTGAAATTCAACAAATTCAACACTCTGACCAAAGAACTCTTGATTTAATTCCTGGAGAGATATAAAGTTTGAAATTCAACAAATTCAACACTCTGACCAAAGAACTCTTGATTTAATTCCTGGAGAGATATAAAGTTTGAAATTCAACAAATTCAAAACTCTGACCAAAGAACTCTTGATTTAATTCCTGGAGAGATATAAAGTTTGAAATTCAACAAATTCAACACTCTGACCAAAGAACTCTTGATTTAATTCCTGGAGAGATATAAAGTTTGAAATTCAACAAATTCAACACTCTGACCAAAGAACTCTTGATTTAATTCCTGGAGAGATATAAAGTTTGAAATTCAACAAATTCAACACTCTGACCAAAGAACTCTTAATTTAATTCCTGGAGAGATATAAAGGTTGAAATTCAACAAATTCAACACTCTGACCAAAGAACTCTTAATTTAATTCCTGGAGAGATATAAAGGTTGAAATTCAACAAATTCAACACTCTGACCAAAGAACTCTTGATTTAATTCCTGGAGAGATATAAAGTTTGAAATTCAACAAATTCAACACTCTGACCAAAGAACTCTTGATTTAATTCCTGGAGAGATATAAAGTTTGAAATTCAACAAATTCAACACTCTGACCAAAGAACTCTTAATTTAATTCCTGGAGAGATATAAAGGTTGAAATTCAACAAATTCAACACTCTGACCAAAGAACTCTTGATTTAATTCCTGGAGAGATATAAAGTTTGAAATTCAACAAATTCAACACTCTGACCAAAGAACTCTTGATTTAATTCCTGGAGAGATATAAAGTTTGAAATTCAACAAATTCAACACTCTGACCAAAGAACTCTTAATTTAATTCCTGGAGAGATATAAAGGTTGAAATTCAACAAATTCAACACTCTGACCAAAGAACTCTTGATTTAATTCCTGGAGAGATATAAAGTTTGAAATTCAACAAATTCAACACTCTGACCAAAGAACTCTTGATTTAATTCCTGGAGAGATATAAAGTTTGAAATTCAACAAATTCAACACTCTGACCAAAGAACTCTTAATTTAATTCCTGGAGAGATATAAAGGTTGAAATTCAACAAATTCAACACTCTGACCAAAGAACTCTTGATTTAATTCCTGGAGAGATATAAAGTTTGAAATTCAACAAATTCAACACTCTGACCAAAGAACTCTTGATTTAATTCCTGGAGAGATATAAAGTTTGAAATTCAACAAATTCAACACTCTGACCAAAGAACTCTTAATTTAATTCCTGGAGAGATATAAAGGTTGAAATTCAACAAATTCAACACTCTGACCAAAGAACTCTTGATTTAATTCCTGGAGAGATATAAAGTTTGAAATTCAACAAATTCAACACTCTGACCAAAGAACTCTTGATTTAATTCCTGGAGAGATATAAAGTTTGAAATTCAACAAATTCAACACTCTGACCAAAGAACTCTTAATTTAATTCCTGGAGAGATATAAAGGTTGAAATTCAACAAATTCAACACTCTGACCAAAGAACTCTTGATTTAATTCCTGGAGAGATATAAAGTTTGAAATTCAACAAATTCAACACTCTGACCAAAGAACTCTTGATTTAATTCCTGGAGAGATATAAAGTTTGAAATTCAACAAATTCAACACTCTGACCAAAGAACTCTTAATTTAATTCCTGGAGAGATATAAAGGTTGAAATTCAACAAATTCAACACTCTGACCAAAGAACTCTTGATTTAATTCCTGGAGAGATATAAAGTTTGAAATTCAACAAATTCAACACTCTGACCAAAGAACTCTTGATTTAATTCCTGGAGAGATATAAAGTTTGAAATTCAACAAATTCAACACTCTGACCAAAGAACTCTTAATTTAATTCCTGGAGAGATATAAAGGTTGAAATTCAACAAATTCAACACTCTGACCAAAGAACTCTTGATTTAATTCCTGGAGAGATATAAAGTTTGAAATTCAACAAATTCAACACTCTGACCAAAGAACTCTTGATTTAATTCCTGGAGAGATATAAAGTTTGAAATTCAACAAATTCAACACTCTGACCAAAGAACTCTTAATTTAATTCCTGGAGAGATATAAAGGTTGAAATTCAACAAATTCAACACTCTGACCAAAGAACTCTTGATTTAATTCCTGGAGAGATATAAAGTTTGAAATTCAACAAATTCAACACTCTGACCAAAGAACTCTTGATTTAATTCCTGGAGAGATATAAAGTTTGAAATTCAACAAATTCAACACTCTGACCAAAGAACTCTTAATTTAATTCCTGGAGAGATATAAAGGTTGAAATTCAACAAATTCAACACTCTGACCAAAGAACTCTTGATTTAATTCCTGGAGAGATATAAAGTTTGAAATTCAACAAATTCAACACTCTGACCAAAGAACTCTTGATTTAATTCCTGGAGAGATATAAAGTTTGAAATTCAACAAATTCAACACTCTGACCAAAGAACTCTTAATTTAATTCCTGGAGAGATATAAAGGTTGAAATTCAACAAATTCAACACTCTGACCAAAGAACTCTTGATTTAATTCCTGGAGAGATATAAAGTTTGAAATTCAACAAATTCAACACTCTGACCAAAGAACTCTTGATTTAATTCCTGGAGAGATATAAAGTTTGAAATTCAACAAATTCAACACTCTGACCAAAGAACTCTTAATTTAATTCCTGGAGAGATATAAAGGTTGAAATTCAACAAATTCAACACTCTGACCAAAGAACTCTTGATTTAATTCCTGGAGAGATATAAAGTTTGAAATTCAACAAATTCAACACTCTGACCAAAGAACTCTTGATTTAATTCCTGGAGAGATATAAAGTTTGAAATTCAACAAATTCAACACTCTGACCAAAGAACTCTTAATTTAATTCCTGGAGAGATATAAAGGTTGAAATTCAACAAATTCAACACTCTGACCAAAGAACTCTTGATTTAATTCCTGGAGAGATATAAAGTTTGAAATTCAACAAATTCAACACTCTGACCAAAGAACTCTTGATTTAATTCCTGGAGAGATATAAAGTTTGAAATTCAACAAATTCAACACTCTGACCAAAGAACTCTTAATTTAATTCCTGGAGAGATATAAAGGTTGAAATTCAACAAATTCAACACTCTGACCAAAGAACTCTTGATTTAATTCCTGGAGAGATATAAAGTTTGAAATTCAACAAATTCAACACTCTGACCAAAGAACTCTTGATTTAATTCCTGGAGAGATATAAAGGTTGAAATTCAACAAATTCAACACTCTGACCAAAGAACTCTTAATTTAATTCCTGGAGAGATATAAAGGTTGAAATTCAACAAATTCAACACTCTGACCAAAGAACTCTTGATTTAATTCCTGGAGAGATATAAAGTTTGAAATTCAACAAATTCAACACTCTGACCAAAGAACTCTTGATTTAATTCCTGGAGAGATATAAAGTTTGAAATTCAACAAGCTAAAACGTTATTATTTGGCACAACCTATGTCATTTTTGCCAATCAGTAACTTTCTTATCAAAAAGAGTAAGCGATTTATTTAATTAGAATTCTGTCTCATGTTTTAGCCAACAAAACACGCAAAATAATAAGATTGACTTTGCTAGCCACATTCTTTCTAATTTCTATCTAAAAATCAACTAAGACAAACCAACAATAAAAATTACTGAAGTAATCGAAGTGAAAACTAAGAAATTACAATCGATACTAAAGGAAAGAATCATTTTGAAAACTCAAGTTCAGAACACTTTGACAAAGGTCTAAATTAAAGATAAAAACTTTTTCTCATTTCTATATAGCTAAAACGACAAAATAATGAGAATTGGTAATTACAACAAGAAAATCATACGAAGAATTTCAAAGTCTTTAATGTGTTTTCCTACCTGTGTTACCAGCAAAACATTTGGAATAGATCTGAAAATGTGGATTTTCATCATTATTATCATTCTTAACTTTTTAGTTTAAATTTTTAGCATCAAGAAATTTCTTTTGGTCAGCTTTACTTCTTAATTACGAAATTTTGTTACAGACCAAAAAAGGGCTTTTTTACAAATTTTTAGAATCATTAAAAAAATCTAAACTTGAATTTTTCTATTGCTTTTAAAACTTCATTATCACAAGTACTATTTTTCTCTCCAACATCTCTAGCACCGATATTAACAATATAATAACTACATTAATTAATTCAACCATTGTCTATTTTTAAATCTCTTTTGTTAATACTACTAGCATCATCACCCCTGGTTCTTCCTTGTTCTATTACTACTCTTACCAATTCTGCCATCTCTTTTACTACACTTTTACTATTATCATCATTTCCACTACTGTGCTATCTAATGTTACTACCATCTTCACTTCTACTGTCACTGCTACTCAAATTACTAACATCAAAATGTCCAAAGGAGTTGAACTTCTGCCCAGTAGGCATCTTATTGTCGTTTGTAAAGTGGGTATTTATGCTTTGTAAAGTATGAGACAAAAGGCTAATTCGATATATTAGGCATCCTCTTTAGTAAATTTTCTCCTATAACAATGTGTTCACCTGCCTAGTTTTTTTACTATATTCCGCCTCAAACCTCACAATACAAGGACAATATCTAAAAATATATTGTGTAGGATCACATATGGGATACTTTCCATGTGGTAATCAGTTTTTGAAAGTGTCCCTTCCAAAAGTGTGTTCGTAACATGGACAAAGAATACTGAATCTTATTTCAAATCAATGTAAAATGTGTTTCAACCCAAAATTTCATTAAAATTCTACTTTTCCCTAAATTCTAATTCATATTTACATCTGTTTCGATTTAACGTTTTCGCTTCAACAAAGAGATGATATCCCAATGATAGATAGGATTAACACCAACTGAGACCGATATGTTCATGAGAAAAAGTTAAATCAAATTCACAGAAAATCCAAAAATGTGATTCTAAAAATATGAAAAAGATTTTTTATCATATTTTTTTCAACACATAAAGCCAAGTTAAATAACCGCTTCTTGTAATTAAGTTAAATGTTGATTATGTCCTTCATTTTTGAAAATAGAATGAACAGGATACTTTGCGTGGCAATTGGCGTGCAATGGATTACTTCATAAAAACGAGCTCTCAACAAAACGTCATTTCATTATATTTACCTGACATATATTTTTTCATGCCATATAGCACATACTGATATCTAAGAAAACATTGTGGTTAATTAATAGCTCTGAATTGGAATATTTTTTATTCAGGCAGATTTTCAAAAATAGTTTTGCTTGGTGAGGTAATTCATTAAAATGTTAATTTTCATCTGTCACGAGCATTGTATATTGTAGAACAAAAGCAAATATTATTTTTACTAAAAAAAAATTGAAAGAGAATTGAAAATAGATGAACCTAAACATTCCAAATATTTAATTTGATAAATAAATTTCATTTTGATGAAATAAATCAATTCTAGTTTGTTTACACTCTCTCTGTTTGAAGTACTTTTAAAAAATTCAGAATAAAGGGTTTGACAGTTTATTACATGACAATATAGTTATAAATTTAAAGTTACATATTATGTTTGCTAATCTTATTCCTAAATTTTTGTTTCGAGTCTAAATCGTCTCTATAGTAAGAAGCTTTAAAAGATCACCTAATCTGTGAATACGCAAAAAGTAGACATTTTTTACATAAATTCAAAGTAATATTTGTCCACGCAAAATCAATATTCACAATGCTTATTTCGTGGTCATGAAACCTGTGTTTGATGTACCATTGATGAACAAAACGCAAAAATCCCTTTTAAATTAAGATAGATTGGTGATTCAAACAGACACATATATTATAAGCAGTCTAATGTGTAAGATGATTGCTTTACCATGGAGAATACTGCAGCCAATAACAACTTAGAAAGTGTTGTTGATATTTAGTTTCAAAATCCAACAAAAATTTCATATTACAATTAAACCTGGTGAATTTTTTTTTGCAACTTAACAAAACTTGATGAATTTTTGTCATTTTATTTCTTACCTTCTTCTATAGCTCCACTACCCTTTCATATCTTTATATAGGACTTTGTTGAGCTGTAATTCCACACGAGCGACAATCGAACCCTATCACTTTTGTACGAAAAAGCTTTCAGTTCAATAATGACCTGCCAAGTGCTTGTACAATAGTCCATCTGTTTACTCAATGAATATTTGAATAATCCCTGGTTTGAGATGGTCTTTTTCACTCACATTATGTATCCCTCAATTAATTTTCTTAAACTTGCCGTTTTTTCTTAAAGCCAAGGGCAAAAATAAAACAGGTATTCCTTGTATGCAAAATAAGCAAAAAGCTTCACGATGACTGGATGATGGGGTGATTTACGTCATGACTCCACGTAAAATATTATACTTGTTGCTATGTCATTTAAATGCACAGAATGGAGCACATTAATAATTACTTAGTCGTCAGATCAAAGCTTTGCAAATATTTATATCGACTGATTATTATTCAATGCATTTTAAAAAGTTTTGTCTATCATTTTTGGGGTACGTAGCTTGTACAGACGAAGTCTAAATTGGTTCTTCACAAATCAACAATGTTGGTGAGAAAATTTCGTCTATATATCTAGAAATGATAAAGCCTTTGATATTGCGGCTAGATAATTTTATGTTATTCACTGTTAATGATTTTTGAGGTGGCAAAAGAAAATTCTGCCATGGTTTTTATTGACTGAGACGCTTTGAACTGTATTATTATTATTCTCCCACGTTAGGTTACTCTCGTGCGCTTTTTAGAGCACTTTTCTCTTTTCGAAAAAAATCTGATGAATGTTCTCAAGTATGCCTTAAAAAGTCAACTTTCTACTGTTACAGTGCATCAATTTCAAACAGTGGGTAGAAACCACTTTTCTGAAATACCAATTCCATCTATCTTGCTATGAATTCCGAATTAGTTCTCTTTTAACCTAATCAAGTTTGTTTATTGTATATAAATCAAAACACAGACACAAAAATTAAAAAATGTAAGTTACAGTCTTGGTACTTAAAACGACACAAATACCATGTGTTTTCAAAATATTTTTCAAGTGGAAAGGATAATCATTTAGCTGGTGCCTTCTTAATTTCTCAAGGCAATCAAATATTATTTTTTTCTATGAAAGTAATTTCTAAGTATGCTTAGGCTTGAAGGGAGCCAGATTGTAACAGTTGATTTTTGTTTAAAGGAATATCTTGGTATTATGCAAAATTGGCCAGAAATATATGAAACTCGAGCAAATATGGTCACCAAACACCTGTATTGTCATTTTGCCGAAACTGCTTTGAAGATAAATAATTACGTGTTTGATTGACTGAAGTAATTTCAACATGTCTCATTACATTGAAATTTTTTTTTTACTTATTTTTTGTTTTATGTAAAAAAAAGTATTTATTTTGAATTTTACTGTCTCGTATTGTGTTATCAATTTGTTAATATTGGTGCTTGTTTATTGTTAGCATTACAAAAACAGTTTCACCGTTTTAAAAATGTTTTATTTTTTCACAACCTCGATTTTCAAAGCGTAGTAGGTGGAAAATATGGAAACAGGAAGGCTTATATAATAGTGAGGCAACTATTAAAGGATGTTATGTTTGATTATTTATTGTTAGTCTTTTGAAAAAGTTGTGTATTACCCTTCTTCCTCTATACTGTAGATCTATTTTTACCGTCCAAGAATATTAGAGCTATCATTTGGCGACGAGGAAAAAATCAACAAAACTTAGTTTAGAAGTGTCAGTTTCATGTTTTCACAATCGTCAGCTGAACAAAGTTTGCTTGAAATTGACAGTTTTGAACTAAGTTTTATTGATTTTTTTTCGTTCTATATATATATATATATATTTATATATATATATTTATATATATTTATATATATATATATTTATTTATATATATATATTTATATTTATTTATTTATATATATATATATTTATATATATTTATTTATATATATATATTTATATTTATTTATTTATATATATATAAATAAGAGACAGTAGCTGCTTTATATGTGTGTATATATATATACATATAAAGCAGCTACTGTCTCTTATCTAAATTTCTGAAGCACTTCTTCTGTGGCTTTGTTTATTTATTGCGTCTCGAGTCGTCCAAAAGTTGTTTGTGATATGTACGTTGTTTTCTTGTTGTTTTATTTAGTAGCCTTAACATCTGGCTGTTTAGAGTTTACTCCTAATACTATATATATATATATATATATATATATATATATATGTAAATATCAATGGTACAAGTACCCTTCTCTTGGACGGTGCAAATAGATCTACAGTACCCATAGAGTTAGGAATACAAAACAAAATATAAGTGTTTTATATTCCAAACTCTATGACAGTACCTGAGTGCCTACCAGTCAGTGCCAGACTTCAGCACCTTATTTTACGACATTTTTTGAGACTGAACTTGTTTTGTTTGAAACCAATTATCTTATCACCTTGAAATATGTCAATTATTATGTATCAACACCCCTACACTTTGGCATGCTTTGCCAGTTTTACGCTGGTATTTGGTTTCTGTTAAATCATTAACACTTAACAAGTTGTTTCTGACGTTATTTGTTTGTAGGTAAGTTTAGTTCCAGTTTCAACTTTATTTTGGCTCAAAAACTCGGCAAGATGTCTTACTTTCCGTTAACTGTTCAGCATTCACTCGATACAAGGAGCTATTTATTGAAAGGAATACGATTCAAAATTTTTTATAGACACTTTTTTTGACCGATAACATTTTAAAAGCACCTAGTGATTTTCGTTCTTTTTCTAAAAAATCAGAAAGATCTTTTAGAATTTGGGGTAGGTGAGTTGAATTAATTATTTATTGCAATACAATTTTCTGTTCAAGGTATCTTGGCTTTGTTTTAACATGGACCTCCCAAAAGACGAAAGCCGGTTACTTGACCCAGAACTTCAATAATTCTTAACTTTTGTACAAAAATCTTGATTTTTGAGTAAACTTTGTTTAAAAGCAATATATTTTATTTATTTGCTAAATTTATACTGGGCTTCAAGACAATACCATACTTTTTGAATTAGGAGATTCTTAATTCAAACACCTGAACTTGTTTCTTCATGAAAACAGAAGGGAAATTCCAATAACTCTCTGAGTACTTAGTTCATTCTGGAAAACTATTGCAAGCACTTTCAACACCTTTTTTATTTCTGTTCCGCAAAATTCTTACAGATTACTGAGACATTGCTTGACAGTTAGCTGGCGCGCTATTTTTACTAACAAAAGGCAAATAGAACAACGATGCTGTTTTGGCAAAAACAGCATCAAAATAAAACAAACCAACTTAGACTATTATCTTGTTTTGATATCAAGCCAGCTGACCTTCGCCTTCGTCATCAGAATGGCTGCAAAATATGTAAATGACAAAATGATAAAGCCAAGGAAAAATACGTAACCTTTATGATACTCAAACAGCAAATCGCTGCCCCGGTTCTTGTATCCTCATTTTAAATGGCTTTTTCATCTAAAACCAGAAAAAGTTTATTAAAGCTGGGTGTTGGTCAGCACAAAAAAGTGATCACTTAACGAGCAGACATGCTTTTCACTAATGAAGTTGACAGAAACATCTGCTACTTTTTCTTGTCTTGCTGAAAAATACGAATACGAATATTCAATTGCCGAGAACTGCATACATTATGGTTTGTGTTTACGCCTCCATGAATAAGCACCTTTGTACACTCCAAGTTCGCTGGAATCTGCACAAAAATGTAATAAAAAAAGTCGGAACCTACTTCCCATTTGCTTAAAACCCAGGTCATATATTTTCGTCACGAATTCTTGGCAATACCCTGAATAAGTCGAAAGACCGAAAAAAATCTGAATGCTCGTTGAGATCGTTTTTTTACCTAACTGAATTATCAACGAGAATTCAAAATTACTGACATTATTCAGAAAGGGAGTTACGTGGTTGCGGGATGTCCCTGTAGTGATGATTTGTTTTAGAATAATTACACAGCCCCTTTTGAAGTATGTGGCACGTGCCACGTATTCACAGTTTTCTCTTGAATTTTAACAATTTTATAATTAGATTTGCTAAATAGTGAATGTTGTCAGTTTTACAATCACTGATGATGATTACCATTCGAACATATTTTGCGTGATTTTCAACTTGTTTTTTGGTTTTTACCGTTTTCACTGAAAAGAATATGGTATTTTTTGTACTATCTGCTCTGATTGGATTAAGTCGGTCAAGCAGGAAACCGTTTCATGGAAGACTATTCCAAATTTTTAATCGAAATAAACTAATTCTGTAATAAGAAATGTATTTTTAGATGAGTATTTATTACGGGGGTTAACCCAAGGGTATCAGATAAAAGCAAAAAATCTCTATCACATTTGATATTTCCATCAGAACCATAACTCTCTACGTCAGGATTCCCAACCGGAGGTGGATGCCTCAAAGTTGCCTTCGAAACACATTAAACAATCCGCTACTACTGACAATCCATTCCATCCAGACAGAAAACTTTCGTTGTTTCTAAGTATTTTGAGTTTTTCACTGGTTGTCACTGTTTGAGGAGCAGTGGCTGAATGATTAGTGCAACTGCACCGTAACCAAGAATTCCGGGCTCGATTCCACGAGGGGGCGACCTTGGAAATTCACAAAAAGAAAAAGCCATTGGTTGGGGTCAGAAAGGGCATCCGGCCAAGAAATTTCTCTCTGCCAAATTCAAGTCCATGTGAAGGGCATCATTTGAGCCCCAGTTCTGCGGAGAAATGACGGAGAAACCCCCCAAAAACCTGGTTGTTATTGTTTGTCGTCTTTTGTTTAACTATCAGATTATCACCTGTCTTGACCTCTGTTAACCTGTCAGATGAAAGTGATACCACATCTGTTTCTGATTGCAAGCTACATCAGATGTGTTATCACTGCAAATAATGATAGGCGCCATGTGATATTAGCTAATTATGGGTCCAGGTCAGGAACTCTTTTCTGCATGGTCCTTCCCACTTCACTCATAAAATATTGAACCAACAGGATTTCCAAACCAGAAATTAGAGACCTAAAAAACAAAATTGAAAGTAAAAACTTAAAAATTCTATTATATTTAGGAAGCTAGAAAGATCGAGTGCATGGGGACCACTTGTTGCAATTTTTTTATTCATTCCAGAGTGGCAGAGGGAAAGGTTGAAGCAGGGAAAGGAAGAGCGATATTATTTCTTTATTATTTCGTGTATTTTAAGGGATGAAAAAACTTAATTTCCATGTTTTAAAAAAGCTTCTTTCTCTCTCTTCTACTGATAATTTTTACTTCTAGGGTACGAGATTCTTATTCCCTTGATATTTTATCAAGGGAATAAGATTGCATATGTATTGCATATAATATATCAATCCCTTGATATTTTATCAAGGGATTAGTGAATAAATATTAACCCAGTAGTCTTTTTTGGACTGATGTAGTATATCTAATAATAAGGTCCAAGATAGATTGCATTTAATCCGAAGGTTAGATAACTACTAGACTTCAGCTATAAATGAATTCAACTTTTGCTTTTGGTCTGTTTCAAACAGGCAAATTGGAGCAAATTTGTTTTAGGTAAATTGAAGAATAAAGAAATGAGATAACAAGAAGAGGAATAAAAAAAAAAAAGAGATTTTCTCAAAATGTCATCTGTTTTCATTCAGTTATTTCGCTACAATTTTGCACCGCATTCTCTTAATTACAGGACGGGCGAAATATAATCCTTAATGTGAAAAAAAAAGAAATATATTCCTTAAAGTGCCTATTATAAATCCACTAGGGTCATCTGATAGCTGTCTCTATAATGTTTTCTTGGAATTCTTTCATAATCTAGATTAACATCTTTTAAAAGCTATTTAACACTGTACAAACATTCAATAGAAACGAAGACATGAAATTTCAACAAAGTTATCTTAATGTTCATTAAAGTGAAGCACCATTTAAAGCTGAATTTGGCTTCGATTACAGTCAAAGGGAAGGAGCTACAATTCAAAGATGTTACCTGTTTGTTGTATGGCCCACCCCTGTTAAGCTACCAGAGGTCCTAACGCCACCCGGTTGGTGAAGACAGCTTATCCAAGTAAATCAGATTAGAACTGATTAAGAATTTATTTATATCTAAATCGATCCATTAATGTGCCAAACAATAATTAGTACAATGAGCTGTACGCTACCCAAATATGTTGTGAAAATGTGGTCGTTTTAACAAAACAGCTATAATATTTATCTTCTTTTAAAATATTAGCAGATATTTTTCTTCCAGGATAACCTTATAAAGCAAACAATGTGAATAGCTGAGTATAAAATTTTGAAAGCATAATAAAATAATCCTATGTAATAGTTTTGAGGTAATTCCATTATTCTACAATGTTCTCTTTTATTAAATATTATTTATTTATCTTCAAAAGAAATGAATTTCAAATAAAAAAGTACACCACAAAATGGCTTTTAATCCTGTAAACATCTTTATGGAATTTTCTAACGACCAGCTTTCAATAACAATTTAACCTAAAGTATGAGAACATAGAAGGAGAGAGAAGTAAATTGGTGGTTATATCTGGAAAAAAGATTTCATCAGAGACTGTGTGACAGCCATAGCGTTGGTACCAGAGGCAAAGCGAAAATGAGCAGAGCTGACGATCACTTGAAAAACTGTATTGCAGATCACTTTGAGCATAAAGTATCATCATATATTTCCAACGCTTGAAGTGAAGATTTTAACAGACCTTGCAAACCTCTTTAAATCTAAAATTTTTAACTTGAATATTCCACGAAGTACGACGATTCTAAATCATTTCAAAATAACCACGAAGTTTTATTTGTATGAAAGAGAGTTCTTTTGTACGCCAATAAATACTCCTGACTAATTGCATATAAAAAAGGTTTCGAACTTTCTTTGTTCAAGATCTCTAAGATGAGTCTTACCACTTCTTCCCAAGTCAAATCTTTTTTTACATTCGAATAACCATTATTTACAAATGAATGACATACTTTTTTTTAGGGTCCCACGGTTTACTCAAAATAGGGGCTTCTTTTGGTCTTGTACATTGAAGGGAGGACATGAGGCAAGTTGGAGCAGATCCGGAGGAGTACAAGGAGCGCGGAAAGTGGCGCAGACTGTGTTGAGCGGCCGACCCGTCTTAGTGATGAAACAAGAACGCAAGAAGAAGAAGAAGAAGATTGATAAGGCTTTCTGGGCGCTACTTTTAAGACGGCAATCCTTCAAGCTCTAGTCTGTTAAGTTGGTCATAAGCGGTCAATAACTTGACCGTGTAATTGCAAAAACAACATTGTGGCATTCGCAATTACGCTATCAAGTTCTTCCTGGTGAGCAATAGAAAGTCGTACATCTATACAATGGCAATGCTTTATTTTTAACTTCCTTAAATGTTAGGGAAATTGATCATAAGGGAAGCATATTCTAATAATAGCCAGGGGACTCAGGAAAGCACACAATAAAATTAACTGGGGAGAATTTTCCAAAGATGCAGTGCAGCATTCAGCAATCTGGGGGCACTGCTGTTACTGAGAATTCACCTGTTTTGGATAAAAACATCTTTTTGCTTTATTACCTTTAAGTGACTTGCTTTGCTTTCTGGATTGATTGAAAATTGGTTGAACGTTTTGAAGCTGTGATAAAACAGGCCATTCAGTATTTAACAATAAGGTATCATGTACCGAAATATTTTATCATGTTTTGCATGAGACGAAAGAAGACGTCCTTTCCTACAATTTCAAATTCGTTTCAATTCCCACTTAAGGTACTGGTATTTGTTTAATTTTTTCTCTCTTTTTCGATGACTCTGGTATCAAAGGGACAAGCTACATCAACTATCGTACATTTCCTATTTTCTTCATCAAAAATAACTATGTAAAGCTTCGAATGTTCCAAAACCTTATCAGTCTGGATTTTCATATCCCAGAGTATTTTCACTTTTTCATTTTCAATTACATCTTCTGGGTGGTGATCATACCAATTTTTTGAATGTCCAATGTTGTGGTCTTTACACGTATGGCAATGTAGAATTTTGCGATTTATTATGCCTCCAGCTTTTGTATTGTTCCAGAGCCAGAGTTCTACATTCTGATACAAAGTGGGCAACTGTCTCCTCACGGTCACCACACAGTCGACACATAGGGGAAGTACCATCCTTGCCAATATGATGTTTGATTGACTTGGTTCTGATGGCTTGCTCATGAGCTTCCATTAGAGTACCTTCTGTGGCCTTCTTCAAGTCACTAGTTTTTAACCAATCCCAACTACGTGGGTCTTTGAAACTGGTGTTGGTGTGGAAGACGCTGAGTAATTGTTTTTAATAGAAGTTGTTTTTTCTCCTTTCTGGAATTGTAACTTTATTCGCCCCTTCACCTATAATCTTCTCCTTTCTGACCTCTACCAACATTGGTTCCTCGCTCTCTTGCGTTTTTGCAAGCAGTTTTGCTCCATCATTACACAGTCTTCTACACTTATAGGACTTCTGCCCCCTTCCGACCTTTTCTGATATAGACGATCTACATCCCCCTTCTTGTGAAACATACTATAGGTTGTCAGCATTTTCCGGGTTTTCCTGTCTAGTCCTTTTATGTCATTAACTAGCCATTCTATAATACCCCCGCTATATCTTATAATGGATATTACCCTTGCGTTAATAGCAGTTATAGTGTTTTTACTGTTTAGCTTTGATTTTAAGATTTTTCTTAGCCTTACACTTTTCAAGCTTATACTGACAAATAAACCTAATTAATTTATCATCTTCTTTATATTGCGAGTCCTGGTGAGTTTTTGCTTTCGTAATTTCTGCTATTGAGAATATTATTGAAAGCTCCCAAAAAATCTGTGTGGTCAAAATCATAGAAAAAATAGCCTAATTTTGTAACCATTTTTAAACAATGCAAACATGGCTGCTTGACCCGGGCAGAAAGCGAAGAACACTTGAACGGTTGTAAACAAATCCTATGTTCGAACTAACTAAAGTAACGTGAAACGTAATATCTAGTAAGTCATAATTCTATCATTTAAGCTTCAGTCTGGAGAATACAAAATTCTTGCTTAGCCTTTAACCGCAGTAATCGTCGAGGGAAAGCAGAGAAGTCAATTTCTTTTCACTGGTAGGTGACGGTTGCCCGGTTAGTAGGGTTGACATAGTAAATGACTAGAACCAACCCTCCAAAAGCATGTTAGCTTATCTTATGGATCTCGTAGAGTCACGAAACCTTATATTCTACTCTAAATATAAAATGTTCTTTCTTTAAAAAATTGTAGTCAACATGAACACGCTCTAGCCTTCCACGTTTAGCACAGCACGTAATTTTGATAAGAGTTATGAACTTCCAACTGATATCACTTAGCAAAAGACAGTCAAGATACGCTCGTTATTTATAATTGTGGTATCACGTTAAATTCAAATGGCAGTAAATGTCTCGTGTGTAATTGAAATTTGAAAGCCATTAGTCACTAAAAATAGCAAAAAATTATATTTGCAAAGCGTTGTTAGGGTGACAGATAACGACAAATTTCGCTTTCATCCAAATATATTGGAAAGTCTCCAAACAGATGGCAAAGCTTAACATAGCATGAAAAACTGTAGTTTTTCTCTCATTACTAAAGTAACCTCTGTACCCAGCTCTTGCCCTATCTTTGGGCTCAATGATGGGGGACATGCCCCCACTTTCTGACAAAGGGACACATACATGCATACATTCACAAACACACAGACACAAGTGATAACACTAAAATACAACTTCTCCGTAGCCTACTTGCTCGGATGGCAACCCCCTTCGTCACATCTTTTAATCATACTAGGTCCCCGGTTTTATAAACGAAGAATTTTATCTATATTTTAGAGTAGTTTATAGGTATCAGCTACACAGTGCTCATAACTGGCTTTCTTCAATTAACCTTTTCAACATTATGCATGCTAGCTTCTTGTTTGATTAAATAACAGTTTGAAATGACAATCAACCTTGGGAGACCAATGGACAATAATTTCTCTGCTCACTGTTTCACTTCATAAAGAAATCTTTCATTCCTCTTTCTTCTGTTGGTGTTTTTTTAGTTGTTACTGACCAAACCCTTTAACTAAAGTTTTACTAATGATGCCCTTGTTCAAAATCGGGAGGGATATAAATTAATAGTCTAACGTTAATGTAATCTGTAGCGTTAAGATAAATGATAAATATGTGTTTCAACAGAAGCAGGAAACTTGAATATTAGATTTGGTAGCTTTCTCTACTAATATCATTTATAAATCCAATGAATATAAAAGACAGGAGCGATTTACTTGATGTCAGATATACATGACGTCCATAAGAATAATCAGGAAAGTCCAAGATATTCCCAACATATTGCTATTTAGAGAACACATTCTTTTTTCATCTATAATACAGAATAAGTGAAAAAACATCCATATTTCAACATTACAGCGCATTAATAGCGAAGCATAGAAATATGTATGTATCTGTCTTTCTACCAATCCATTTATCTATTACTGTAATCTATCTCTCTGTCTATCTTTCTATCTATGAACAATGTACTT
The DNA here is from genome assembly GCA_003991215.1 of Morbakka virulenta. Classification (NCBI taxonomy): domain Eukaryota; kingdom Metazoa; phylum Cnidaria; class Cubozoa; order Carybdeida; family Carukiidae; genus Morbakka; species Morbakka virulenta. The sequence goes on from RDPX01000226.1 coordinate 303,463, forward strand.
GATATCTATCCTGATGCCCACATCAAAATAATGATGACCAAACCTTTGAAAAGCTCCAAAGAATAGTCTTTCAGATTCTACAATGATTGAGGTTTGATCTATGTGGCACCTATTCCGGTACATTTTGAAAAATAAAAATATTTGACATAGCATCAAAGTTTTATCCTTGTTCTTTTCTCCAATTTCCACTCTGTTTTAATTTCATCTTCTACTAAAAAATCCAGAACCACTAACGAAATGGATCTTTGCAAAAAAAACCCACAGTGATTGAGTACCTAGCAAGTCATCTTGTCTCTGTGAAAAACATTTTACTCCTGAAGATTATACTAACTATACTTCTGTACTGAAAACCTACATTATCCAGGAGTTACAGGGGGAAAATATGTAAAGCCTGATGCAGAACCTTTTGCCTTTGATTTCTCATCTCATTTGATAAATAATCCATCTACCAGAAAGTTACCATGAAAACATAATCTACTACCAAGTCAATTAGGTATTGAATAACAAGCCAGTGTACCAGAGAAAAAAAGAAAACAAGGCTGAACCATAAATATGATAAATCTTCATGAAAGGAAAAAAACCCTTATAGAACATCTTAAGAAGAAGAACAAGGTTGTAAGAAATCTTGAGAGCTAAATTTATCATACAAGAAAAATTTATTGGGTGGGTGGGGGAAAATAAAGAAGTGGAAAAATATAAAATGTCAACAATGGAACAAGTGAAATTATGTCTCATAACGTTTCAGGTGCAAAACACAGAAATCTTCCAAAAACAATGTACAAATGTTGACCGTATTAATGGTACAAGATAGTCTATGCAAATAAAGTCATTTGCAATGTCATTACATTTTTATATCCCAAGAGCTTATCAGTTTGTACAGAAAGGTCTTAAGGTGCAGGTCTATTAACAATAAGAGCTTTGGCAGCAAACATACATTGTAAACTAGGTTTTCTTCCAAACAACCTTGATTTCTTAATCAGAATAGCTCAAAATAAGTGACTGTATTCTCATCTTAGACGAGATAGTCATAATAAAAGAGACAGTTTGGGATGTTACAAAATGTAAGAAAATGTTTACTATAGTCGCATTGATGCAGAAGAAAAGGACACTATTGCACAGAATCCACTTGTATTCAAAGCAAAAACCTGTACTTGTCAAAAATATTAATGTTTATTATGAAAATCTATATTAAAAATGTTTGTAAATCCTTCATACATTTTTACAAAGTGAAGAAATGGTCCTAAAACAGACATAAATGGACCACTTGACTTTTATTAAATGATGATGATGATGATGATAATGATGATGATAATGATGATGATGATGAGGAGGAGGAGGCAGAAATAAACTCAATACGCGGCACACAGCAGCGTGCTAAATAAGAAGGAATCGAATCCCATTCCTGATTTTAAATCAGGTACTACACGGACGGGACGGCTAAATAACATTAAAGTTTAAAAAAGTGGTGAAGTGCCACTTCATCTACGTTTCTGTAAATGCTGTGATTTATTACTCTACTTTTCTTTTCTTTTTTTTCTGTAGGATAGTTGCTGTGCGGGTACCTTTTTATGTCTCCGGAACTTTAATTTCCGGTAACATTGTGGTGGACAACTTTGAAATATGTTTGTTCTGTCACTCATGGACCAACACAAATTACGAAGACTAAAACTTTCTGTCTGTAAACGCTATAAGGTAAAAGAAGTTTTTGAATTGTAACATTTGAAGCAAGTGTAATGCTTCAGAGCTTATATTTACCAGTACCTTCCCTAGACTCATTAGATTTGTGAAGATGCAGCCCGCGATAGCTAAAGCAATGAAATGAAAAGCAACAACTAGCTCTTTGCTTAATGTTAATGAACGTAGCATGCTTCTCCTTACAAATATTTTGAATAATGTTTATGCGAGGGTACCGTCAGAACTTACAGAGTTTTCATCACTACTTATTCATTCCTTTACGATTCCTCCTAGATCTGATAACAAATTTGCTTTGGTTTCACTTAAATTAAATGGTGTAGAAATTATCAAATCTTAGAATTTCTCCTTACAAGAAATTTTACAACCTTTTTGTTTCTCTAGCCTTTGAAAGTTCAGCCTGATATAGAATATCTTGAAAATTCTGAACTTTATGGACTGAGAGGAAGCCATAGATGTAAGAGCTTTATCATGTCATGAGTCGTATGCTTTTTCTGAGCTACGTTTCGAGAGATACTTCTCCCATCTTCAGGCTACTAAAATGATTAAATACGGCTATTTTATTCTTTGGTAGTGCGGAAGTGAGTGTAGACAGGGCTGGAGTTGTTTCGGGAAGTGGCGCCATACCTATTTTGTGTTTGTTGTGTTTCTTTCTTCAGTGCTGGAAGCCATATTACTGGAAGGGTGTAGGATATACTGTCGATGTGATTGCTGCATTGCAAGGAATGGATTGTTTCTTTTATTTTTCTGGTTGTTTTGTTTATTTGTTTGTCTTTAATTCTTTTTTTTTTCCAGTCACAGGTATTATTTTGTGTCTANCAGCTCTCATGTGTTCTTTTTCTCTTTGACCCAAGGAACGCTTTGATTCACCTATGTAGGAGGCAGGACAGTCCTTACATGGTAGTCTGTAGACTATGTTGTTCCTTTCATCAAGTGGAACTGGGTCTTTTGGTTTTGAGAGGATCTTCCTTAAGGTGGATGTAGTGAAGAAGGAGCATTGAATGTTGTGTTGTCAGGGGGCTCGTCTTAGGTGCTCACTAATATTCTTCATGTAAGGCAGACGTATACGTTTCAGGGGTTCTTTATCTTCATGATTAGGTCCAGTGGTTCTGTGTAAGGCTCTCTGAACATCCTTAGCGTGGTATCCATTGGATAAGAGAACCCTTTGAATGTGTCTTTCTTCTTTTCTGAGACATTCGGGAAGCTGAATTTTTCCTTTCAAGCAAACTAATCACTTATCACTTCCAGGAATTAATGTCATCGGTGGATAACACTCACATACAAAGATTACACTCTACCAGGGAAAGACACCAAAAGAAGTTCGAGAACCTGAAACGAAAGGTACCAATAGTACCAAAACCCGAAAACAAATCTAATTGGATTGTTAACCTGTCTAGTCGAACACTGTCATCAACAGAGGAATCCCTTCTTATGAAAGATTTGAACTTTTCTGTTACTCCCAAAGTCATCCCTGCAAAAGAGATCGTCTCGATAGTGGAAACAGCAGTAAAAGACCTTCCCAAAAGTGAAGCAGACACAATTAGAGCAAAGACAAGCCTCAATCTTCAATCTTCCAAAGTACCCATTTACAACATCACGAAAAGGGAACGATGTGCCATCAAACCCCTGAAGAATGATAATTCGATTTCCATCCTACCAGCCGACAAAGGAAGTGCAACTGTCATCCTCAACAGAGCTGAATACATCCAGAAGTACCACGAGCATCTCAGCAATGGACCATATACCATGGTTAAGCGCAGCCCAATGAACTCAGTCAAGACCAAAGTCAGCAAAGCACTAATTACGTTACAGAAAAACCATCCCCTTGATAACTGCCTCTACCACAGATTAAAACCCAAAGACTCGGCTTTACCACGGTTCTATGGATTACCAAAAGTACATAAACCTAATGTTCCAATGCGTCCAATCGTCGCTTACTCTGGATGTCCGCTTCACTCACTTTCACGTTACATAGCTGACCTTCTGCGTCCCTACACAAAAATGAATCCACACCACTGTAACAACAGCACTGATTTTTCCGCCTTCATTACACACCAAAGAATCCAAGAAGATGAAATCATGGTCTCCTTTGATGTCACATCATTATAAAGAAGCATCCCCATTGATCACACCTTACAAATTGTAGAGAACCTTCTTAATGATGATTCATTGGCATCAAGAACCACACTTAAACCTTCAGATATCCTGGACCTTCTACGAGTACTTCTCACCAACACATGCTTCCTCTTCAACAATGACATCTACACACAAACCAACGATGTACCCATGGGAGCCCCTACATCCTCGGTTATGGCTAAAATATTCACGCAAGCATTTCAAACCACGGCATTATCAACAGCAGACCAAGGGCCAACTGTATGGGAAAGGTACGTTGATGATGTCTTTACAATCATCAAAAAGGATCACCTACAAGGTTTTTTTGAACACATCAACAGCATGCACTCAAATATCACAAACTTACAGNCTGGACCCTCTACGAGTACGTCTCACCAACACATGCTTCCTCTTCAACAATGACATCTACACACAAACCAACGATGTACCCATGGGAGCCCCTACATCCTCGGTTATGGCTAAAATATTCACGCAAGCATTTCAAACCACGGCATTATCAACAGCAGACCAAGGGCCAACTGTATGGGAAAGGTACGTTGATGATGTCTTTACAATCATCAAAAAGGATCACCTACAAGGTTTTTTTGAACACATCAACAGCATGCACTCAAATATCACAAACTTACAGTATCTAGAGCCTCATTAGTTAAAAATCTGATGAAATTCAGTTCACTTTAATTGGAAAATATCACAACAAAATATGACAATCTTGCTTTTTCTTTAGTCTTTTTAGACCTAATTTAAGGAACCAAATTTGCTTGTATTTATCACCACAAGGACACGTGTTGATAACAGTATTTGTATACATTCCTTTTTAATTATACATTTATTGAAACGTTTTTATCCTGTTTAGATATTCGTAAATAAATAAATAAATTGTATTTATCGCCACAGCACCTTTTCGATTTTTGATTTTTTTTGTTTGTCTTACTCAATTATGTTAGGATTGATTATCCGAAAGTCAAAATTAAAAGTTAGATTTTTTAGCCGCAAAAATTTAGCGTAACTGAAATCAAAGAAGTATTTGAAAATTAGAACAAACCTGTTAATGACCGGTTTGTCAAAATTTACTCACTGTCTAAGAAATTATACGAACATTTGATAGCTGCACTTTCTTTCATGGTATTTCATGATCTTGAAATGAGTTTTACATTAATTGGAATGTGTTCTTTTCTTTCTTAGATTTGCAACCATTTTACTTCTCTTGTTTTGTTGGACGCGGATAACTTTGACTTGAAACGCACCAGTTTTTTTCAATAAAAATCTAATTATTGCAATAATTTTGGTTTTAGATTCATCTAATTTTAGTTCAAGTGCAGAGAATTAACCATAGAGCACAGTTTCTGGGTAACTAAGCCACCCTCAATTAGCCGAAATTGGGTTATCCGAGTGACTTCAAAGTTAATTAAGCTAAATTGTTGGTATAATCGAGGTTTCCTGTAAATTATCCCTGTACCAAAACAAATTTTTCTTTAAATGGTAAAGAAAAACGGCAAAGTAAATACCATCAGAATCCTATCATCATTGGGATTCTCATTTAGGCATGAAAGCATATCATTTATTCAGTTAATTAAAAAGGAGAATATTGAGGGATATTACAGAAAATTGCTAATGCAGAGAATTATATTATACGTTACCCATTTTTCAAACTGTCACAAAATGGGCAGTCTTAATACTCATTACTTACCTATTTATTGTGGGGAAACAGTTTAATGCTTTTCTACTGTCTCAATGCCATTGAGAAGCGATAAAAATGCATCCAACGGAATGTAATTCTTGGACAGTTCAGCAATTTTTCAAAAGCTAGCCATATTTATAGCCAAAAAGCTGGATTTATGTACACATGACAAATTTGAAAAGCAAGGAAAAATTTAGATAAAATGAAGAAAATCATAATTTTGCCTCTTTACCATTTTTAAATAAATGATAATAAATTATGTCAACCATTTGTTGGTAATTCTTGCATGAAGGTTGCTAAATTTCAGTTATTTGCATAGGTTCAGCCAAAAAACATAGATCTCTACGTTTTCTGACTGAACCTATTAAAATTCTAGTAGTGATAAATTTCCTTACTGGTATAGAGTAAACCAGATTGCACTATTAATCTCGCTGTGGGGTCAGCGATCAGAACAACCTCTGATTGCTTTGTCTCCAGAATGAAGATAAAATAAAGGATTTGAAAAATTTCAACAGGTGGCTCGTGTTGAGTCCATTCTAATCCATTTCGCTAATGTTTGATGGCGATTTAAATACAATGCCACCTACAGTGATGTGCTTTAAATGACAGTCGACCTTCAGGAAATATCTGACCATTAGTTTTTGCGCTGTAGGAATCTGCAGGTTTTATTTGTCTTAGTGATTCATCGAGCACAGCTATATAAGTAACCAAATGGTATTTATAATGAATTAACGTCAGGCTGGTAATTCAATAATATGATATCAGTTTTTGCTCATGGCTGAGCTGAACGCCGTGGCTTATTGAATACCTATGTATAATTATGAAAAGGTAAAAATTTTTGCTACAAATTTCCCTATTCATCCCAGTAACTTTGATGGTCTCTCTGTCTCTCTATCTCTCTGTCGTTCTGCTTCTATGTGGTCCCTTTCCTTTCTTCTTCCTTTCCCTGTTTCTCCCTCTGTTTTTTCTCTTTGTTTTCTTGTTCTTTCTCTCTCCATCTCCCCGCCCCTCACTCCCTCTCTGTTTGTCTGTCTGTCTGTCTCTCTGTATTTCTTTGGATGTGGGCGCGCTTAATATCACTTAGGATGTTGGTACAAGGGAAGTGGGTAAGGGGGTGTAAATCTGATCCATCCACTCTACTCAGCCATCCGAAGAGTTTTTTTCACTGGTGTCTTTGGGTGAAAATGATAGTGCAGAAGTTTGCGGTCTTATAAAGTAGGCTTTACAGTAGTTGCAATCCTCTCTTTAGTAGATACAGGATTTTTAGTAGTGTTATGTAGGTGTATAAGAGTATACGGTTAGACGTAAAGCCAATACACTTTGCAGTCTTGACGAAAGGTATTCTCTCATAAGAAGTTGTAACATTTATTTTATAGTCAGACTGACGATTGGTTACGAAAAAACGGTTCTGCAAATATTTTGATTGGTGTTTAATTTAAGGCTCCAATAGGAAAAGTATTTTCTGAGTTTTTCTAGATCCTCTGTTAATTGTCATTTATCAACAGGGCGATGTTGTCAGAGGAGATGTTCTTTTTCCTCGGTGTGCCGAAATGGTGAAGTTATACCAGTTAAAAAAGGTAGCTCCAATGACAGAACCTTATGATACGCCACTAAGTAATGCTAAGCAGTGGAACTTTTTTTACCAATGTGTAAGTGAAACTTGCCTTGAGATCACATACCTATCATTACTCGGACCCATATCCTTTCTTTAAACAAAGATCAACAGTTTGTGTAAAGCCACGGTGGCAGACAGCATCTTAAACAGCTGATAAGTTGACTTCAATGACATTTGCTTTCAATTTTTGGTCACATGAAGCCTTACTTTCAGTAAGACAACCTAATCAAGAATGCCGCAATTACGTCTAATTCAGTCTTGTTCCTAAGGGAGCACAGACTTGATAAAAAATTGAAAGCCATTGTAAATCAAGTGTTCGTAGGGTTTTTAGGCTATGCACACACGGCATATCTCCTTGTAGCTACCAGAATCTTGACAGATTTGTTTGGTTTAAGTACAGCTGCGCTATTAGCCATTTTCCAAACTCTGGGCAGCTTCTTTGAGACGAGACAATAAGTAAAGAGCGACTTTAACCATGACATGGAGTTCTCGTCAAAAAGCAAGAAAGATTCGTCGTACAAGTTATCAGGGCCTGGTGCTTTTCAAGCTTTTGTTGTGTCAATAGCAGCTAGTATTTCATTGAAAGGAAAGTCATTGTGAACATCATTCTCGGCTAATGAAAAGTTCTATTCCATGTTTAGGTCTGTCAACCAAACCTTTTGAATTCATAACTTCGTTATTTAAAATTTCGGTATTTTGCAAGACAAGTAGCCACTGATTATGGGACAATCAAATATGGGTACCATGAAATATTTCCCCAATTGTAGGTTTGCGGATGATGACCGAGGCTTTTTTACTGGAATGTTTTCTGTACTATCAACAGCCGTCTTTTCTTTTCTTCCAGCATGAAGATTTTTTTTTTAATTTTACTTGCAGTTACTTGATGTTTGTCAGCAAATAACGCTTTTCCGTGATTATTTTCTAGTTCTTCACACATGTTGTCCCCGTTAGTAATTAAGGTTGCAGTGGTGCTTTTGGTGGTTTGTAAATAGTGATTTCCTCGTTAATTTTGATAGCCAACCACTGTGTTTTACTGTCTTCTGCACTCCATTCTATCAGATTTGCTGTCAGATCGTTTCTCTCAAGCGTTGCTATTCAATACTTTGTGCAGTAGATTGACTCAATTACAGTGTACTCATAAATTTTTATGTTCTCTTTGACTTATACCATGCGTTTTATAAAACAGAATGACCGATTTTGAATGTTTCATGGCGATGCGGTGAATGACTTTGCATTTGAGTCCTGCAAGGCCTTCTGCTTTAGCCAACTACCTTCTCTTGGAAAAGCTAATCAGAAATAACATACATCATTACACAAGAAAACCAATGGAGGAGAGGGGGATTGCTGGCACAGGCATCATGACGACGATGGGTAAAAGACTAGCATAACAACTCTAAGAAGCGTTGGATAGATGCAACAGGAAGTACATTACCACTGACATGGGCAACCTCAACGCAAAGGTTGGAAGTGACTACAATGGATATGAGACATAAATGGGTGTACATGGATATGGAATACCTAAGGACACTGAGGAAAGACTGTCAGTTTTGACAGCTGAATGGACTTGTGATAAAATAAGCATCATTATCCCATAAAGACATCCACAAAGCAGGATGGTTGTCAGCGTGAGAAAGAGTAAAAACCAAAATTGACTATCTCATGGTTAGCGGACGGTGAAAGTCGTATGTGCTGGGCTTTTAAGTTCAGAGCGTTGATTCCAACAGTGATTACTACCTTCTGAGGAGAAGCATCAAATAGCCTCTCAGGTCATACAATAACAAGACTAAGCCAAGACTGGACGTGGATTGCTTCCATCTGATTTGTTCCTTTTTCCTCTTTTCATTACCAATGTTAAACATTTTCAATCCCAAATTCCATGTCAATGTTTTTGCTAAACAATCTGACTATCTGTATATGTAAATCAAGTTCTTTTTTGCTCTTTCCATACAATTTAAGACCGTCCATGTAAAGTAAATGATTCATGCAAATCATACCCAACCTTTGTCTTTTTCAATACGTTGATTAGGGGAATGGTTGTTATAACAAATAAATGGGTTGAAATGGTATCTCCCAAAAATATATCTCTTTTAATCTTAATCTCTTCTGGTGATTCATTACCCCATGTCAGCTCAATCCTCCAAACTTTCATTGTCTTTTATAGGAACTAAACCAAAGTATTATTTATTCCTGGGATGTGCAAGCATTGCCAAATCATTGAATGCGGCGTCATATCAAATGCTTTCCTACAGTCAATCCATCCCGTTACTAAATTCTATTTCCTTATTCTAACCTCTCTGAGTATTGTTCTGTCTATGTTCAACTAGTCAGCTATCCTCTGCCCTTCCTTTTGCACTCCTTTTGTTCCTCAGGCAGAAGCTGGTTCCTTTCAAAAAACGAGCAAATTTCATCAGATTACAATGCTGTTAGTGACTTTCAACAAAGAGATATACGTGCAATTTTGTAGTTACTTGCATTTTTCCCTTTGACTTGTCTTTCTGTAACAGAAAAGCTCGGCTCTTTGTCATCCACAATGGTGTCTGTCCCTCGAAGCATGCAATAAAAATTCCCTTCAAATATTTATGCATTATTACAAAGTTTTTAGCCAGAAACCTTGTACACCAACTTGTCCAGACGCCTTCCAGTCTGGTAATTTTCTGAGAATTTTCTTTAGTTTCTCTTACGTGATATTCACTTCTACTTGTCTTAGTCCAGCATTCACCCTCGTTTTAAAGTCCTCTAACCACTTTGAGTCCTTATTGTGTTCGACCTCTTTACTCCACGTGTCTGACCAGAACTGCCTTGCTTCATCTGCATGCGGCATTTCACTTCTATCCTGTTCTACACCATTCAGTTGTTTATAGAATCCATTGTTCTGGAACTGTCTATTTCGTTGGTATTGCTTGGTCCTTTGGTTATATCTTATAATTTTTCGTTTCTAACTTTAATCCACTGTCTCTCCTCATCCTTCACAAATTGTAATCCTTTCTGCCTGAACCCGTAATTTCTTTGGAATGCATTTGAATCTTTCTTCTTAACTGCTTTCTTATCAAGTAAGGCATTCACTCTGCAGATCTCTGTTCAAATCTTTTACCTTCCCTTCAAGCCTGTGTAATAACCATGGTTCTTTTCTTTTCTTTTCTTTTTGTTTTTGTTTTCTTTTCATCCCAAGCATTTCTGTCACCAGTAAGCCTTCATAATATATCAGATCATTAGTCTCAGTAATGCTGTTTACATTATCCTTGCCCATTACATTGTACGCCTTTTCCACTGCTGCCTACAGCTTTCCTTTTTCAACGCCTCTCAGTGATGGTAATCTTTTTTCTTCCCTTCTTATCTATCTCATTTAAATAACAAGCGACTACATAACTCGCACAGTCGTAGTACTGACTTAATGTGAACCCCTTCAAAGCATTTTTCCAATTTGTCAAAGGAGTTGTAGAAAGATTAGTGACTTTGAAATCAATTCCAAACGAAATACAATCCAGGTAGAAATCAATCTTGATATTAAAAAAAGCTTTCTTCTTTGCAACAGTACACAAGTTTTAGCTAATTAAGCAACGACAGAAGTGACCAATGTAGCAAAGATGATGTTTTTGAAAGAGAAGTAAATGCACCTGACGGTTTAATCTTATTTGTTTTTTATTTATCAGTAATTCCCAAGTTTTGTCTCTGTATATTTCAAAATTATTGGATTTGGCTACAGAGGATGCCCATCCATGGAAGGCAATACTATGTCATCAAATAAATCTATCGATCTTAAATGCTACTTGAGAAATTTAGAAGCCTCTTCAATTTCATTCCATTTCTCCTTTTTCACAATGTTCAATTTCCTTGACTTGGGAATAAAAGAGGAAGGCAATGGTCATTTCTTTCTGAATTAACCCTCTAACAATTATTCCACTAGAACTGAGGTACATTGGAAGATAGGTACACTTGAACCTCGATTATCCGAACGCCGACTATCCAAATTTTGGGTTATCCAAACAAAATATTCCGGTCCAGGTAAATATTTGTAAACGTGTGTTCTAACGTAAATAGATATACATGAATATTGAGCAAGGGGTTGTTTGTTTACGGTAATCAGTTATTCGAACTATTTGCTTCCTGCCCCTCTTGTTTGGATAATCGAACTTGAACTGCAGTTTTTTCAAAATCTTGACATTCGCCTTGTAGTATACAAGCATTGAACAATTATTTGTTTAATAGGAGTCTGTGGTCATTATGATAATTATCATTAACTGTAGGAAAGCATGTTTTAACTTGCTGCCCAATTACACTTGACAGAGTAAGCATACAAGTAAATGAAAAATATTCGGAGGGAAATCTTTTTTTTCTCAACTTTATTGTAAAAGGCAAATAGTTGATCTCTTTGTGAACAAGAATTAATGCTACATGAGACATAATGCGAAAAAATACATTAAAAAAGTTCAATCTCAAACCTTTAGATTTGTCAAGATCAATGGAATTTTAAACCCCGCGTCATTTGGAAAGGTGACAAAATATCGTTCAAACAGGTCAAAGAACATAACATGGACTGACGTCACTTTCTTTGTTTAAACATTGGTGACACATCAGATGATGGCTAGTGTCTCCAAATAAAGACAACAGTAATGTAAAAGGTTTTTTTTGTGTTTTTTTTCAGGGGTCGTCATAGCGAATTCTCCTTCTCCAATGCACGCGGTCCTGTGCATCTTCTCTCACAATTCCTTTCCCTGCCATATCCTCCCTTTTATTGTCTGTCCATCTGAGCTTGGGTCGCCCTCTTCTCCTACGCCCTGGCAGTTCCATTCGTAGTCATTTCTTTCCTAGATGCTCCTCGTCTTTCCTTTTCAAGTGTCCAAACCACCTTAACCTTGATTCTTGTAGCTTCTTGGAGGCCTCTGCGACACCTAGCTCCCTTCTGACCAAGTCGTTTCGGATCCTGTCTCTCCTAGTGATACCCACTGCCCAGTACAGCATTCGCATTTCTGCCACGTAGAATTGGCTTTCCTGGCGTTTTGTGAGAGGCACTGTCTCCATTCCATACATCATTGCTGTAATATAACAGTAATATAAAAGTATCATTCATGAATAAAATACTATAATAGGTTTACATGAGAAATAATAGCTATGAATTAGGAAACCTTAATTAGGCCTACATGTTTGGGAATGTTATTTTTAGTTAGATTAACTTTCAAGTAGAAATTATGTGTTTGGATATATTTAGAATACTCAGTAATAAATAAATATCATGGTATTAAGAAGGGATGTCAGATAGCTGCAACAGTCTGCAAAGCATACTGCTTGACTGATGCCTTTGCTACATTGATACCATCGTAGGACAAAATCGATGTAAAACATGACAACATTTGTTTTTATTGTCGATTGTATTTAGTCTTATTTCGTCTCTGTTAAATTGACATTTCTGTTCATACACTTAGCAACCATAAGTATTTTATCTTTGTAGTCAAATAAAGTTTATGACTGAAGTCTGTTGATCCAATCAAATCCCAGGTGGTTTTCAATCCTTGTGTTTCCAGCAAGAGTTATTGTCAAACTATAAGCAAATGTCATTTTAACCTGTCCCTTTCAGCCAGTTGTTTGTTTGCTTATAGTCAACATCAGCTTCTTTGATTCTGGATGGATTCTACCCGTGTATAGCTTTACTTTCCCATTTCTTCATAATTTTTTTTTGGCTTTGGTTTTCGCATGTTGTTTCACTCTTTTAGCGAGCTTAGTTACTGACTCGTTGGTCTTTTCCGCAATCTCATTCACATTCAGCCCACATTTGAATTTGGCAGCAAAATTCTTTATCGAGTAAGACTTCTTTCTATCTTCCTGTTGGCTAACTAACTTCAGAAATGGATCATTAGATTTTTCTAAATATGTTGCCAGGGCAATTGCTCTTGTCTTGTAAGTTGTTCCAACTTGAATCAATCCTATGCCACCAGGTGATCTTGGTAAACACATTCGGTATACATCTAATTTTGGGTAATGCATTCGTTCTTTAGTAAGGAGCTTTCTCGTTTTTCCGTCCAGATTCTTGGTATTTTTAGCTATCCCGATGATGATATTAAAGCTGTAAGTTACGACTGGTATGGCTGCAGTGTTTATCCCTTTGATCTCGTTGATGGCATGTCATTCACTTTTAAGGATCATTCTTATTCTTCTATAATACTCTGTTCGGATCTTTTCCTTCATCTTCAAGTATTGAGTTCCATCACCTTCCACCCACCAAGGTATTTATAAGTTCTTTCTTGGTCCAATTCCTTTATGGTGGTTTCTTGATTGAGAACGATGTTGGATGTTTTCGTTAGTTTCTTTTTGATGAAGGTTGCTTTCACGCTTTTATCCAGTCCAATGTCCATCTTCATATCATCACTGAATGTTTTCATGATGTCCAGCAGTTTCTTGAGTTATTCATCATTCATAGCGTGGCATCATTTATGCCTTCAGGTATATATTTTCTGTTCAGGAGGTAATAGCTTATTCTCTTCAAGAACTGTATACGTGCTTTCAGTAAGGATGGATGTTAAGATTTTGTACATTGTTGGTAACTAAGTTATTGGACGATAGTTCTTCGGATTTTTGGTTTCTTCGCGATTAGGAAATAGATGAGTTATACCTTCAGTCAGCCAATCGGGTGCTTTTTCGGGTGTTTTAAGATGTCATTACAGGTTGTAGTTAATTCGTCATGTACGCTGGAGAGGTTCTTGAGCCAAAATTTGGCTATTCTATCGTTTCCTGGTGTTTTTTAGATGCCAGATTTCGGAATTGCAAGTACAGCTTCTTCTTTTGTGATGTCTATCCAATTTTGTTGTTTTTGATTTTCGGACATTTTTTCTTGATCTTAAATCCATTGGGCTTTGCTATCATGGGTTTTGATGTCCTCCCAAATTTTACTCCATAATTCTTCGACGTTCTGCATTTCTGGTGATTCACTGATCTCGATTGACTTCTTCCCAATTTCACAGTAAAATCTCTTAGCGTCTTCTTTAAAGGTCTTGTTTTGCCTGTAACATTTGCTTTGCTTTTCAAATTTACGTCTTCTCTGACCTTTTGCTTGTATTTGCTGTTTAATTATTTCTTTTACTTCAGTAAGGTTTTGGTTTCTTCGAAAGTTGTATTTCCTTTCCATATTCTTGATCTTACGTCCCTTCACGTGGGAGCCTTTTTCTAGTTCGAAGAGAAGGGATAATTCCTTTCTCTTTGTTTCAATATCTCAATCTTCAGTTTCCAGGCAGGTAGTTTTCTCTTCCTGTTGGTAGTCATCTTTCGAGAGTTGAGACCACATTCATCGGTGATGACAGTTGCTGCTGCATAATTTAGTTGGTTGAGTTCAGTTGGGCTACAACCGGCATTCGAGAGCTTAATCTGATCGATTGCACTGTTCCCTCGTTGAATTATCTTCTTCTTTTCCGGTCTTTTTTATCTCAGGTATCAGAGACCGTTCAGGTATATCTTCGTCTTTAAGTACTTCCCACTTTCTCAAGATGCTGTCTTTCAGCTCAGTTATAACTTGTTCATCTTCAATAACATTTTTTCATTGGAGTTATTTTTTACACCAACAACAGTCTCAGCATTATCGGCTACAGCTGGGATACCCAGGTCAGGTTCGTTGTTCCCTGGGCTTGTTCTTCCTACTCTATTTCAGGCATTTTTCCTTACTTTATCTTCAATCACTGTAAGTTCATCATTAGATAGCCTACGTTTTCTTTCTGTATCTCTTCTAACCGCCACTAGTTTATTAGCATCCAAGTAGATTCTCTCTGCAGGATGGATAGTTCTCTAGATGGTGTATGTCGCTTTCGTTGTAGCTGTTTTCCAGGATCTAGTTTGGCTAGATAATATGATTCCATGACTTCTTTGTATTCCTCCCGTGACCATTTTGGTTCAGTTCCCTTTGGGGATTCTTAATGTTTGCAATTAGAAGGCCTTTTTGAGCGGTGGGCTCTTCGTGGAAATCTTCTAATACATCTAATTCGGGAAGGTTTCTTTCAGTTAAGATTAACTTTACTTACCTCAATCTTAACTTTCAGTTAAGATTGAGGTAAGTAATTTATAGGAAATTGGTAAGCATGTAATGGGTTTGTAGTTTTTAGAATTTGCTGTTTCATTTGTTTTGGCTAAAAGATAAGTAATTCCTTGACAGAAGCATTTTGGTATTAAGGTAGGTTCTGTCATAATTGAATTAAAATTAGATGCTAATTTGGCATGCGCCGAAGAGAGAGTACTAAGCCCAAAATTTGGAATCTGGTCAATGCCAGGCGATTTCCATTTATGAGACTTTTTTAACGCGCTTTGGATTTCCTCAGTAGAAATATTTTTCCATTCTTGTTTAGGGATATCACTGGTCCTATTTTCAAGGTCAGGTACCAATTCTACGTTTTCATTAAATTGTTTCTCTTTTCCCCAAATGTTGTCCCCAAATTTCTTTACCTGTTCTTCAGAAGGTACGGCTTCTACAGAAATCCATTCTATTCCAATTCAGGCCTCTCTTTCACTCATTTCAGTATGTTTGACAGTTGCTCTTCAATTACATTTGTTTTCATACTAAGCAGTTCCTCTTCGTCAACGACAACCTCGTTCTGCACTACCTCATCGACATTATTTTCAACTCTTGCATCAGCATTATTCGACATTACAAGTTCTTTTTAATATAAATTTCATTCAACGTCATCATATTCCACCTGTAATTCTCTAGCATCACTTTTTATCCTGTCTTTAATTATCGAGGTTTCTGCATCGGTCAGTTTTTTGCTACAAACGATGTATCTTCTAAAATTAGCTAGCTTGTTTGGGTCAAGCATTTCCATTTTTTCTCTATCAGTATTCCTTAAACAACACGTAGTATATATATAATCAGTACTATTCGTACACAAAGAATGCCGAAATCAGTCAAGTGGGAAAATTTTCTTACCTAGGCTCAGTGATATCCGATCAGGGTGGGTGCCGGGAAGAGGTAAACGCGAGGATTAGCAGAGCATGGAAAAAATAGAGAAGCAAGGTTGAAATGGTATGGGAACGTGATGAGGAGGAGTCAAGAGAACCCGATAAAACAAGCGTGGCGGGCGACAGTCCAAGGGAAAAGGAGCAGAGGCAGGCAGAGGCTGAGATGGAGAAATGTTATAAGGGAGGACATGAGGCAAGTTGGAGCAGATCCGGAGGACTACAAGGAGCGCGGAAAGTGGCGCAGACTGTTTCGAGCGGCCGACCCGTCTTAGTGATGGAACAAGAATGCAAGAAGAAGAAGATTCGTTTCTGGCTTTTCGAGTGCATAGTAAAAGCAATACATCACTTCAGTAAACACTTCCCTTGTTCATTTGAGTTTGGGGCTCTTTTTATTGTTAATACCAGCTTGTTGAACCACAGGATCAAGGGTGGGAGGTGTCCCGTTCTGGTGACCCGGTAGATTTTGACTAGCGGGAGAGGTAGACCTAGCAGCAGACTTTTCGAAATCCTCAGCCTGGTCACTCACTGAGGCATGCGCCTCTTGGTGATCCACGCGACCGGCGATGCGGCATGATTTATTTTTGCTTCTAGTTTTCATTTGATAAAAGAGCTGGATATTCCGCGCCAGTAGCAACCTGGTATTTCTAGTCCACGCGGATAAAGGGACAGACTTAACTCCGCCGGACGTAAATCTGGTATTTCAAGGTCTCAGAGTAGGCTAACAGGTGCTACACCTTGCCCAAGGGTGACCTGGAGGTAGTTGTGGCAAAGGGAAATCTCATTCGCCCACGTCGAAACTCCACAACCGGACGTAGTTTATCGTTATATCCAGGACAATTATTATTATTATTATTATTATTATTATTATTATTATTATTATTATTGAGTGGCGGAGCAATACGAGCCCACAAAGGATTCAGGGGGAGAAACCCCAGCAAACCCACCCGACGCCCAGCCCGATAAATGTAAACTGGGTCCATGTATCACACCCATGTGTGTGCGACCTTTATGTTAATTAAAGCAGCACATGACCTTGCACATTGGGCCTGTTTATTATTATTATTATTATTATTATTATTATTATTATATTAATATTACGTAAATCAGAAAAATATGAATTTCTGCTAAGATTTCTAGGGAAAAATTATCAAAAAGTTATATTTGTCAATTTAAGCATTGGCGCGATAGGAGCAATCGGAAAGAGTACACATTCGGTAGCGAAGATGTTAGCGGAAATAAGTTATGATAAAAGCGAAATCTCATATATCATCATAAAGAAGATCATATGTGTGGTAATTCGAACCACATATTACATATTCTGTCAACGTAGTAAGACATGGGATCAGCCTCCCCTCCTTTATTGGTGACTACGTTACTCTGTGCGTCCCTGATACCATGCCTTGATAGTGAGTGGTATTTCTTAGGGTAATGATGTAATGTATACACGGCATACAATTGTATTAAGTGATAACATGGAAAAATATANTATTCTGTCAACGTAGTAAGACATGGGATCAGCCTCCCCTCCTTTATTGGTGACTACGTTACTCTGTGCGTCCCTGATACCATGCCTTGATAGTGAGTGGTATTTCTTAGGGTAATGATGTAATGTATACACGGCATACAATTGTATTAAGTGATAACATGGAAAAATATACGCTTGATGTTTAAAAAAAACTATTATTATTATTATTATTATTATTATCATCATCTCTAATTTGTCTTTGCATTTCTTTTTTCTTCACCATTAGCGCCGAATCCAATCCTGGTTCTTGGGCTCCAATGAGCAGTCATCATCTATTTAATTGATAACACTCTTCGTGGGATGTGAGCGGATCCTAGTATAGCAATCTTTTGCAATTCGGAAACGTTGATGTTTCCAGGAACTTTGCTGATTTGCTTGTCAATGCCTTTTTTGATTACTCTTAGTGCTCCGATGACAATGTTTCAACTGATCCATAGCAGTTTTACATGGCACGGATCAGTTGAAAAATGTAATCTATGAAGCAGTGTAGCGTTATTCCGTACCCATTGCATTTTTTGGAATTAGGATGGAAAAGCTGAGCATGTCGAGCCTTTTGAAGGTCGAAAAACAAGGAGCCAACTTATTTCCTTTCAATAATTTCTCCACTTATTTCATCGGTCAATGTAGCTAGTGCAGCTAGCTCAGTTGATCGTCCCTTTCTATGTCGGAATTGATTCCTCAAGGGGGAATTCTCTTTTTTCTCTAGTAGGCACTTTGTTAATGACTCGAAAGCAGGGCGTTCAGGAATTTTTGAGATCACAGGTAGAATCGATAAAGGGTGGTAGTTTTTCATATCATTCCTGACAACCCCTTTATGTTGGGTTATGATCTTGGCAGCCTTCCAATCATTTGTTATTTTACTTGACTCTAGAAACACAATAATGATCAATGATAGAGAGCCTAAAAGCATTACTTTGGCATCTTTCAGCACTCCTCCTGGTCATATAAGGAGATATATGATCTTTGCTGTAAAAATTACAAAAATATGGGAAATTTTGACGTGAATTTAAGGGATACGACATATTGATAGTTAAATAAAGGTAATAGAAAAAAATCGTATATAGGAGTAAAGGATATTTTTAGAACATTATGTTGGGGATATAGGATATTTAGACCCCTAATAAGTGTCTTTTCTGCTCAAATCCTTTGCTGAACAAAATGTGCGAACGCCGTACGAAATATGAACTCAAGACTTGATCAATGATACTAAACCAATATAACTATTTCAAAACTATTGAAATGCTGTGTGCTTAAGTCACATCTCAGCCCTGGTCTATTGTGCAACTTACTGGTCAGATTCACTTTTTTCAAAAGGCTCCCTCAGAAAAATACATGTCTGGAGCCCAATATATGTGCTGATTTAAAATTTGGCTGGGGACCCTTCTGTTCTGAAGGAGGAAACGGTGGTAATTTGCTGACTGGTTCACACAAAAACTTTGAATGTTACTTCAGCTGAGGAATCTCAAACAGATAATTGTCACATTTAACGAAAGAAATAGGTTCGTGATGTTCCAGTGTCAACAGAGACTTCAACGGCAATATAATGATGATGACGAAACCTTCCGAAAAGAACATTTTACTGTTTTATCGATAAGAATTGTATCCACAAATCGATCAGTTTTACTCCGGGATTTATAAACCAATGTTCTTGCTGAATACTTTTGTGCTCTCTATTTGAGACTTGAAATATGATCCTTTCTGCGATGGACTGGGTCTGAAAATTTTGAGTACATTAAGGTACAACGTCAGTATCCTAATGCAGCAGGGTCCATACCCACCATTTTGTAGAGAAAAGTAATTTATTGGCCACAAAAATTGAGGAAACAGCAACGAAAGCTATGGTGTGTTAAATTGCTTAATTGTTCGAGCAAGCGAAGCGAGCAAGAACACTATACTACAGCAGTTGTTTTGGAAAAGAGTACTAAAGTAAGGTAGTAGTAGTCATATTGAGTAATATTGAGTAATATGGTGAGTAGTAATAATAGTATTAATAATAGTATATGTTGGAGAATAAGTGGAATTGCCACAGCCTTAACACTGTTCAAATTTTTAAGCAATTCAAGATATGAACAAATGTATTACAATTACTATTAATATTAACACATGATTAATATTTGCAGGTTCGTTCGCTAGGTGAATGAATCATGCATCAATTCAGACTTCTCTTTTTTTATTAATTCAGCTTAGGTGTGAACTTTTTATTTCTCATATTCTCGTTTTTCGTGCCCCCCCCCCCCTGTTATTATCTGCGAGTATTTTTGACGCGTAGCATAAAACACCTTTTGAAACAATATGCAACAGAAAATTGAAAAATTTTTTTTCGTGAAAGGAAATCAGATTGCACAGAAAAAGATGTGATTGTCAAATCGAGTACTGCAGCAGTGACAACTAATGAGAAGGTTCTAGTTTTTCAACGGCCCTATCTTTTGTTGAGTCTTTGTTAATGTCACCAATTTGTCGACAACAATCTAGTATCCCTTTAAACCTCCCCAAGAGTTTATGTTTTCAATAACAATAACTAGATTGAGAGTAAGATCATGTCAGCAAAATTGGTTTGAAAGATTTGCATGGATTTTACTACGATACATTGTTAATTATAGGGCGTGACTCAATTTTACAGACCGGTAAAATTGTTTAATTGAGTATGTTTACTGCACTGCCTGAGCTAAAGCCAAATTCTGCCCTCCATCAGACCAAAACCCGATTCTCGGCCCAAACTCGTACCTGGGCCAAAACCTGAAGCAAATTCTAACCCAAATCCTAATCATGGGTCGTCCTAATCTTACTGCTTAAGTAACGATAGAGAGCAACCTAGGTAATATCGTAATGTATCCACTTGTTTATTTATTGTTATTTATATTACGTGGCAGTGCCGTGTCTTTAGAACATTGTATTCAGTGTACTTGAAAGTGAGTCATACAAAATTACAATTCGCATAACTTCTCTCTCTTTTTTCATTACAGGTCTGATCACTTTTTTTTTTGCTATTGTTCAAATCAAGTGAACAAAGGAATCTTTTTTCTAAATAGCAGAAATGCTAATTAGAAAAATAATCCGGAAGTGTCGGTTTCAACTCACATAAAAAGTTCGCAAAAATGCATTGAGGCGCATCAAATGTCAGGATCTCACAGAATCCCATGTGATATGGGACATATTCCTGCCCGGACATTGCCGAGTTAACCAGTTAAAGCAACAGAGACATGTCATCAGATGCTTACTTTACTTTTCTAAACAGGTAATCGCTTCACAGTGCAACCCTGACCATGAGAATTTCACCGAACTGCTAAAACTTCTGGGTCCGTCTATTGAATCTGCGCTAAAAAGTCAGCAAACAAGTACATCCACAATGCCATTCAAAACGAAACTTTGTATATCATGGTTCAACATGTACGCCATGAACTACTCGCAAAAGTTATCCAATATCGTTTTATCGTTATCATGCTGATGAGTACGCAGGCATGAGAAACAAAGCCAGCTAACCTTTTGTGTCCGTACTGTGACAGATGAATTAGAAATTGATGAAGCTTTCTTGGATTTTGTGAACTCAATATTATTAAAAATGATACAATGTTTGACACAATTCAGGACATTTTGCTGCGATTTAATTTGTCTTTAGATGATATATCAAATATATTAGACAACGTCAAAGGAAACACGAATTGATTTAAACAAATAAATGTTATCCTGAACTCGATGTGTGCAGCTCGTGAGATCCTCGTCAATCATCTTTTTATTGAGTCTCCATCCCGCGCATGACCTTTAACATTAGTTATGATATAGAAGTGATTTTGAATTAGCAGTTATATCATGATGGGTAAAGCTATAATCGGTACTTAAATCAAATATATAACATCTCCACACCTAAGATATGTTTAATATTCCCCTTGTAATAACATCCTTCAGGTATTCTGGCTTCTTGACAGGTCGCCAAGAGGCGGTTTTTTAAAATGGATTATCAGTGGTTAATTCAATGGCGGTTTCACCAACTGTGAAAATGGTAGGGTTATATACATAATTTGGATCAACATCGTAAGCAGGTTCTGTAGGTCTGGGAGTATGAGGCTACAATCATCACTGTCAGAGTCAATGTCAATAGAAGTGTCCTTCGTTTCCAAAAGATGTTTACAATTATGTCTTAAGGTTGTTCCACTATCAGTTGTTAAAAAGTAGAAACGTGGTTGTCGTGCATTTGAAGTTATCTGACCTTTCCCAAACCATGAGTTTCCATCATGGATTCTCACTTTGTCGCCTTCCTGAAGATATGGTAGAGAGTGGTTACTGTTTCGTTTGGCTGGAGAAGTTACTTTTACTTCATGAGGTGTCACTTTAGTAGCAATTGTTAGCAGAGTAAGAGGTGAGGAACATATTAGAAGGAGATGGTGTATTGTTGCTAAGAGGTGTGGTTTTCAATGTTGAGGTTGACATCTTCATTGTTTTGTTTATCTTTCTTCGGAGTTCTTTTTATGGTTTGGATTGTACGCTCGACAAGGCCATTTCTTTGTGGGTACTTAGGGCTGCTTGTAATATGTAAGATATCCCACTTTTGACACCATGTTAAATATATTATACAACGACAAAGTAAATACGAAATGATTTAAACACAAACAAATATCATCCTGAATTCGATGTGCACAGCTTGTGAGATCCTCATCAAACTCATCATCTCTTTGTCTAGTCTCTGTCACATACCAAGCATGTCCTTTACTATTGGTTATGATATAGAGGTAGTTACTAATTAGCGATTATATCATCATGGGTAAAGCTATAAACGATACGTAAGTCAAATACATATCAATGATTGGCGAGGGAAGACTTACGACGGGGCAAGCAACATGATTTGAAGGAATTCAGGTATTGCTACTCAGATTGAGGCAAGGCGAAGCAAAGCCATTATTACGCATTGTCATGGTCAGTCTCTGAGCTTAGATGTGAAAGACCTGACGTCAAGTTGTCTGGTTTTGTCTGATACAAAGCGAAAGGTTTGTGAAATCTGTGTTTCATTGAAATTCTCCCCCAAACAAGTCAATATTCTCAGCTCAATCAGTAAAGTCATAGATGGTCATTTCGAAGTGCATGAGGGAAGGAGGGACATACAACAGATTAAAGTTTGTGTTACTCGCTGTATAGTAGGAGCTTCATCTTTTAGCTATATAATTGAAAAATATTCAGCAACACAAACTTTATGGGAATTATTTTTGTTTGAAAGGCTTGGTGCTGACTTGAAGTTTAGGATCATTCTTGTAAATGCGCTCGTTTTCGTTTTTCTTTGGTTCGACACTAAGTTACAAGTTGTACACGTTTAATGAAAATCTTTCAAAACCATTGCAAAAAGAGAAAAAGTCTGCTATCACTGGCCATACTTTGGTTAAACTAACCATCAACACCCTGAAGGACATTAGAAAAGATCGAGTGAAACCAAAGACAGCCAAGCTCAATGTTGAAGATTTTGTGCTCCCCTTAAAAAATCCCAGAACCCTTATTAATCAAATCTACACCACACAGGAACTTCTGGCTTTAAAGAGAGTAGCTGAAAACCAACTTAAACGTCAACAATGGATGAACATTACAGAACATGTTACTTTCAAACTCTAAATGCTATCACCATGGCAATAAATGACAGGTTCGATCAGCCAAGCAACCAGTTCTTTGTTTCAGCTGAGCAGCTGCTATTAAAATCGACTAGAAATCAACTGTTTCATGAGGAATATAACGATAACCTTGATGTTTCTATTTTTACCGGCAGAGCTTTTTGTTTTGCGCTCACTGTGCAAGGTCACCAAGATGGTCAACTTTGACGATATTGTACGTGTACTACAAGTATCTACAGAAGAGCTCCTAGGTGCCACAACCGCTACACCAGAGCGCTCTTTCTCATCAGCGTGAAGAATCAAATCTTATTCACGCTCAGCCATGATGCAGAAAAGATTCAATTCTTTATCGATTTTAACGAAATACAAAGACCTGGTGGACAACCTGTCTTTGGTCAATGCTGCAAAACATGTGGAAAGCAAACCATGTGGCCTGAACCATTTTGGGAAGTTCATCGACTCTGACATATGAAATTCATTTAAATTTTTAGATTGTTTCAGGCGTTCAGGCTTCTGTTGATAAATTTAGACATTGTGTTTATCTTTTTACAACCATTAGAATATTCAAGGTGATCAAAAGTTTTCATGTTTTTGTACAAAAAGTGGGAACCAAGTTGTCAGTGTATATTGCGAAATTGATTAACAAATTCATTTCAATGCTAACTTAAATTTTACCTCACTCCGTACCCCTGCTATAAAATTTGTTGTGTGGGCGCTTTAAAGTTGTTTCTCGTTGTAATAAATCATTTTGTTAATGTACCTTCTTAGTTCCTTTTCCTGGGGCAGCTAGATTGTAGAAGTCTTTAGCTTCAGGGTGCTTTTCTTCGTAATATGCCTGGAATTTATTTAAGTCTAAGTTCAATCTCTGCCATGTGTGATGTTATTGGTTTGTTTGGTTTCAAGCAGGAAAGGATACCACCCAAGTGGACAAGTGGTTTTCCTGTATCTTCGGTGGCAAGTCACGTTGCTGTTGCGAGAGGGACAGAGGAATGCAATGCTCTGTCACATTGTCTTGTTGAAACGAGGCTACTTACTCGTTCTGGAATTCTGGATCAGCGTAATGCGATAAAGTGTTGATCCATCTCTCGCACATTGCCTCTTCATTAGCAACTACAAGTTTCAAGTCATCTGCTTTTAAACCTCCTTTTTTTTCAAATATTATTGATAAGATGACTTCTAAAGTATTATTTGTAAGAAAAATTCCTTTTCAAACTACAAGTGAAGACCTGGAAAAGGTTTTCGAAGACTATGGACCTCTCAAGCGCTGCTATGTTGTCAAAGATAAAGAGAGTGACGCAAACGAGTGTCGAGGATTTGGCTATGTCACATTTGCACTACTGCAAGATGCAGAGAAGGCAATTTCCTCTCAAGTAACGATTGGTGATCGCACCCTGCAGATTTCATTTGCCGATAAAAGAGAAAGGAAAAGGAAAAAATCAACATCAGGTAAGACAGGGACTCGATTTAAAGAAATTGTGAACTCTTTCGTAGCCTTGGTATCAATGTCGGTCTGTATCTGTAGAGGGGCCTATCCTCGGTACACCACGATGATCATTTGTTTCCGTAAACATGTATTATATATTTTATTTAGTTATTCAGGGTAGAGCAGTGTAGGATACGGTGTTTGTTGGTCAGGAATCTCATGATATGGTTCAAGAATATAGCTTTTGAAATGATTTTGTACAGGTCAAGTTGCTTTGTACAGGTCAAGTTGCTTTGTGTTATGGCTGATGCTCTCCTTTCTTGTCATTGTCACTTACAATGACAGGAAATGTGAGAAAACCAAGCCCCTCCACAACCTTGAATGTTACCAGAACAAAGAATTGTTTACATGTGAATGCCTCTCAATAATTGAAGAGGTCAAAGCTGAATGTTTAAAAAAACACCTATCAGAGAGTGTCTTATTAAACTTGAAATGCAAAAATAACAGATCATTTTCCAATTTCCTGTTACTACTTTCAGGTGATATTCATCCCCACCCTGGCCCTTCCTATTTTCCATGTTACCTGTGCAATAAATCAGTAAGAAAAGGGCTACCCTGCACCCAATGTCATTTCTGGGTGCACAAAAGATGTGATAAAATCTCAGATGCAGTTTATGAGAAATTCTCCAAGAATCCTAAGAATGAAATGAAATATATTTGTGTATCCTGTAAATGTAAATCAAGAGAAAACCACCTGTTACAATTGCCATATGCTGACTTCTCATTTACACAATCACCCACAGAAAAGTTATATACATCATACACCAATACTAAGGAGCATTTAATGGACCAAAATATATGGGAAAACTTTAATAAAAAAGGTTTGCATTTCCTCCATCTGAATATAAATAGTCTTTCATCAAAAATAGATGAACTTCGTCAAATAGCAATTAGAACCAATGCTGCAGTTATTGGAGTCTCAGAAACTAAGCTAGATGAAACTGTACTAGATGATGAAGTAGGCATTAATGGGTATGAAATAACAAGATCTGATAGGAACAGATATGGTGGAGGAGTAGCTTGCTACACAAGAAAAGATTTGGTGTTCAATGTAAGAAAAGACTTTTCTCCAGACATTGAAAATGTATTTTTTGATATACAACTGCCCAAATCAAAACCAATTCTTGTTGGAATTCTTTACAGGCCTCCAACAGCATCTGGTTTTTTAGATAAACTAACTCTCGCAATCTCCAAAACAGCAAATTTTGATAGCCAAGAGGTCTACATCCTTGGAGATTTAAACATTAATTTGATCAATGAAAGTAAAAAAACATCTAATGGAATTAAAAGGTATAAAGAATTCTGCTCCCACCATGGATTAAAGCAATTAATTACATTACCAACACGTATCACTAATAACTCAACTTCCCTTCTTGACCATATTCTTACCAACTCCTGTCAAAAAGTCTCTCAACATGGGGTTATAGAATTGGGATTATCTGATCACCAACTGATTTATTGCACTAGAAAGACTAAGCACACCAAGATACATAAACATACCTTTATCAAGATCCGTACTTTCAAGAATTACACAAAGCAACTTTTCCTAGACAAACTAAGTGAAATCAAGTTCCCCAACTACTTAGAATTCAATAATGTTAATACAGCCTATTCACAATTTATAGAGCTTATTACAAACACTATAAATGAGCTAGCCCCTGAGAAAGAAATTCGGATAAAAAAGGACTCGCGGGAGTGGATGGACCAAGAAGTTCTTGAGGGAATTAGAACTCGTGATAGGCTTCTAACTAAATTTAGGATATCCAAAATGCACTCTGATTACACAAACTTCAAGAAAGCCCGAAACCTTGTGCAAAGTTTAATAAAAAAAAAGAAAAAGTCCTTTATCATTGAAAAACTTAATGAGAATATAGGAAAACCTAAAAAATTATGGAATTGTTTAAAATCTCTGGGACTCCCAACAGGAAAAGGATCATCTTCTAAAATTTGTCTGAGCAACAAAGGTAAGGCATGCTTTGACGATAAAACCAATGCTGAAATTTTTAGAGATTTCTTTACAAATGTAGCCCCCGATCTCACTAAAAAACTGCCATCGATGCCTCATAACCTAGACAATGTGCGAATGTACTACAGACACCTTAACCTTTCTAAACCATTCTCACTTGAACTGACCTCTTCTGAAAATGTTTTAAAGCTCTTAGAGAAGATTAACCCTAAAAAAGCAAGAGGACTAGATAATATTGATGGAAAATTTCTCAGAGATGGTGCAACTGCTTTAGCAAAGCCAATAACCCAACTATGCAATCTCTCAATCCTGCTATCCACATTTCCTGATGCCTGTAAACATGCAAAACTAACACCAATTTTTAAAAAAGGATCAAAAAGTGATCCCAAAAATTATAGGCCTATTTCTCTGCTTCCACAGCTCTCTAAAATTGTTGAAAAGATTATTCATGGCCAAGTACAAAAGTACCTTGATGATAACAATATATTATATAAATACCAATCTGGCTTTCGTCCATACCACTCAACAGACACTTGCTTATCCTATCTGAGTGATAGGATTCAACAGGGATTTGAAAATGATATGCTTACAGGCATGGTTCTGATTGACCTCCAAAAAGCATTTGACACCATTGACCATAAAATCTTACTGGATAAAATGGCATGCCTTGGCTTTAGTGGCTCTACAATTTTGTGGTTTAAATCTTACCTTCAGGACCGATTATTCACAGTCAACATTGGGAAGGAATTTTCAAACCCCAGTAATGTTACATATGGGGTACCTCAAGGGTCAATTCTTGGTCCACTACTATTCCTACTATATGTAAATGACATGGCTCAGGCTATTGACTGCGAACTACTTCTTTATGCAGATGACTCCTGCTTAATTGTCAGACACCACAATATTGACCACATAGAGTCAAACTTAAATAAAAACTTGGAATCACTGTGCAATTGGTTTGTGGAAAACAAATTAAATATTCATTTTGGTGAGGATAAAACCAAATCCATTCTTTTCAGACGAAAAAAATCCAAAAATATTAAAAGTCTTAGCATTAGGAGGGGTGATATAGAAATTAAACAACACTCAGAAGTCACATACCTTGGATGTGTTCTAGATGAAAATCTTTCTGGGGAATCAATGGGAACTAAAATACTTGGAAAAATAAATAATAGACTGAAATTTCTGTATAGAAAACAAAGCTTTCTAGATAACTTCCTTCGCAGATTGCTCCTCAATGCCCTCATTCAGCCACTTTTTGATTATGCATGCTCCTCATGGTACCCCATGTTGAATAAGAGACTGATAAAAAAAATGCAGTCTGCACAAAAC
The DNA here is from genome assembly GCA_003991215.1 of Morbakka virulenta. NCBI lineage: Eukaryota > Metazoa > Cnidaria > Cubozoa > Carybdeida > Carukiidae > Morbakka > Morbakka virulenta. The sequence goes on from RDPX01000226.1 coordinate 331,409, forward strand.
AAATGCATTCGCTTTTATCTGAATTTAAAAAACACAGCCCATGTTGGTGCTACTGAATTTAAAGAGATAAATTGGCTCCCCACAAAGCACAGAGTAAATCAAAATATTAGTGTAAAGATATTGAAATTTTTTAAAGGAACTGCTCCAGTTTATTATGATAAAATATTCCACCCAGTCAACCAGAGTTGTGTTACACGAAGGTCAAAGTTTAAATTACATATCCCATCTCATAAAAGCAACACAGGCCAAAAATGCCTATCTTACCTAGGGCCAAAAATATGGAATAACCTATCATCTGAATTAAAATCTACTAACAATGTCAACACTTTTAAACACCAGACCAAAGAATACTATTTTCAAAATATACAGAAAGAAGAAGACAGTATATATATCTACTACTGACAACTCATGTTTTCACTCTCATAAAGAGCCAGGTATTCTAAAAGGACATCTCATTTTAAAACACATTTATATTTTAAAATTTTATCTCCCTTTTTTTTTCAATTAAAAAATCACCTCTTAAGGGACCATTATGGAAATAAGGTCGGTTTGACCTTTTAATGTTATCCCTGCCACTTCAATTAGGGGTGACCTGTAATTATTTTTATTTTAACTCAAATTGTAATATTTTTATGCAACATTCTTTTTAGTATTAATTTATACAAAAGTTTGTAAATTAACTTTAAATTGTAATTTACTGACTTTCTAGGCCTTTCTTTTTTTCTTTTTTTTTAAACATTTGTAAACATTTTTCATTTTATGTTTGTGGCAAATAAAAACTTACTTACTTACTTACTTATTTTGTTTTCTAGTTCATACAATCAAGACCATGTAACAATATGGTATAAGTCACAAAAGTTTTTGTTTTCAGTTGTTCAGAGACTCTATTCAGTATTATCACCCCTTTAATCTTGTTAAATGCTGTCAAAACAAGACCAACCGTGTGCTTTTATTAAGAATAATGAATTTTTATTTTATCAGTAAAAAAACCATAAGGTAGACATAAAACTTAACAAAATTGATATTAATAATAGGTGAAAACAAATAATTTTAACAGGTGCCTTTATTATCAAGAAGAATGTTCTTTAAAAAGTTTGGGAACCTACAACAATCTTCCATAACAACTTGTAATAGAAAACTAATTGTTCTTTGTTCTTTGTTGTAATTCTGAGTTAAGTATACTGCACATTCAGCTGTGTCATTTGTAACTTCTGATGCTCTGTGAAAATAATCATTGTAAACCAAACCTTCTAAGGGATGATTCAGAAAATTGTATACCAATTTTAGCTTGTCAAAAAATGTCTTTTTGTTTTTCAAAACAAAATCACTCTAAGATTTTTAAGGCAATGAGTTAGATCATTTGTTATCCTCTTTGATGGCTTCTATGTACCATCCACTTCTAAAGATTTTACCTTAAGTTGTTTGTTAAGAGGTGTCAACTCAGGCATTAAGGAAAGCAAGTGCTATCATCTCTTCAGAAAGCTACCCCCAGTGGTATTGAAATTTTTTCAACACTGGCCTTTATATATGTGGGTTAATGCTTTCATAGCTTAGAAGGTCTTTCAGAATGACAAGATTGTTTAAGGGAGCTAGACTTGAAATTGGAGTCAATGTCCTGACTTTCAGGTACAAAAATACTGTGAATATACAAAAATCTCTCAGCCCAGTTTATTCACAAGGAGTTAGCTTCAAATTACATATGGAACGTCCAAATTTTCAGAGAATATATCAATTTAAACGCCCATCTAGCATAGTACCAGGTGTCAGAAATCATATTGCACATGATAGTGAACCTCCAAGGAAAAAAATTTCTAACTCAAGGAATTTTCAATGATTGTCTCTAGGTTATTCTTCAGTTACTCTTGGATAAAGGATATGAGATTGTTTCTGACTTCAGAAAATATGATTATGATTTCTAGGATAGAAAGATGGATAGGTTTTGGTATCAATAAGTGCCCACTATTTTCACTATCTTATTGCTATAAAATGATAGATATTATTGCATTAATCAAATAGCATTTCTGTAATATTTGCAAAGGTATGCACAATAAAATAGTAAAAATTAGGGGCTAAGCATAACATGTGTTTGTGGTCTATTTTTACCATTGATTTTTGAATAACAAAAATAAAAAGGTTCTGAAAGTCACAGACAGTAAAATCCTGTAATAAACTTTGACAGTATTGAGACAGCTCTAAATGTTATTCAATCTCATTAATGTTTTATCAAAATATTTTTTATGAGGTGCAACCATGTAAATGGGTAAGACTGGAAAATTTAAATCTCACAATATGTTATACCATAAGGACCACACTAATACACTACCCCGGAAAATATAACTTTATTTGGTACTGAGGAAGGAATTAGGGAAAATGGTTAATTGGTGGCAAGGGAAAACCCTTAAATCTTATACTTAAGGTAACCAATCCTGAGTGGATCTATTATTGGTGCATACAAAGGTTTGACAATGTTATCATGAGGTAAACTTAGATAACATACCAGATTATTAAAAGTTGAAAAATACAATGATGAAGACAACAAATTTGAAGCACCAACTGAACATGTCTAGCCAAGAACAATAGTCCTCCTGTCAAAAACTGTTCGTTAATGGACATTTTGCATGACAAGGTTTTCTTATATTGATCTAGTATATGAATTTTACTTTAAAGTTGATTCTTGGACAATCAAATTTATTTTAGTACAAAGTGTTTTATTTCATTCCCTCACAAAATGTTTCTCCATAGATCTTTCTTCTTTTTTAAATTATGGCTTTGAACTTGTACAATTATGTAAGAAAAAAATCCCTCATACTTTTACATCTTTCCTTCCAACTATATTGTGATTTGTTGTGCATTTTTAGTTGAATATTGTTGCTTCAAAACTTAAGGAGACAACATGATGGAAGCATATCAAAACTTTTCATATACTTCCAATTAGCTGTTTTGTTAATACCTGTTATAAAATAAAAGTTAGCCCCTTTTTATAAAACACAGCTGAGGTAATTGGTCATTAATGTGAGCTCATTGATGGGAAAGGGTCACAGAAACACTTTGACCTTTATTTATGAAACAACAGAAATGTCTAGAAATACTACAGACAGTGCTTTCCCAGGTCAGAGATCTAAGAAACCATAAATAAATGTTTTTGTAATGATAGCCAAATAACTTCAAATTTCAAAATTGTCCAAAAATTCCAATGCAGAATCTTACATTTTCTTACTTACAAGCAGATGTTACTAGCAAATGTTCATAACCCTCTTTTGTGATGGAGGAATTTGTAAAATAGAGAAAATTATTTTTTATATAAAGAAAGAGTTATAGAGATATATTTGATTAAAAGTTAATTGTTGTATAGACGTTTTTTGTATTATATTGTATATCATGTTATATTTTTGTATATTCTTAATGAATTTTTGTTTTAAGTATTGGCACTTTGTTGCTAATTATTTTTATGTATATACTCAGTACAACATGTATATTACATATTTTATTCATTTTCATTACATGGGAAATATGATTATTTTTCCTTTTCTTTTACTGAAGCAGAATTTGTAAAATAGAAAGTTTTTGAGGCAGAGAAAATTATTTGTAAATAGAAAGAGTTAAAGATATATATTTTGTATATTCAAAGTTGATTTGTAGAGAGGTCTTTTGAGAGTGTTTTAGAGTGTTTTTTAGGTACAGAGACTTCTATTTTGTGAGTTGATAAGAGTAAAATGTAAACAGAAGCATAAATACTTCCATAATTTTAAATAAATAACTAAACAACTTATGGCAATTTTTTCTGGATAAGATAACTATATGCCTAACATATTAACAGTGCTGCTGAAGAAGAGAATGATGTTGTTGTTGATGATGATGGTGATGATGATGATGATGGTGATGATGATGATGATGGTGATGATGATGATGATGGTGGTGGCGGTGACAGTGGTGGTTGTGTTGATGATATATAGGATAAGTATTGACCAGGGATTTAACTTTGGCAAGCAAAATGGGAGCTGAAATTTCTATTTCTTGAAAAATGCATAAAATTGTGTAAAAATAATGTGACAAATATATCAGCTGTGATATGGATTTATTCATAACGATAGTTGATAATAATGACCTTACCATGATGATAATAATGTGATGAGTTGTTGATTTTACTTGGAACTAATTTATATGTTGTTGCTGGAAAGCATAGGGTATCTCTTACCAAATCTTTCCAGTTAATTAATTAAAAGGCATCATGGAAACTGCACAAGATCTTGGTACAGCTGTTATGTTATCCTACCATCTTCCATAACTAATCAAGAATTTTCTTCCATCACAGGCAAGAAGTAAAAGCTACATTAAAAATAACATCTGCCAACATAACCATCTTATTATCGTGTAATGATTAGTCATTTTGTGATTGCCAATCATTTTAATATAAACCAATTTGGTCCTGCTTGCAAAAGTTAACAATTGTTGACCAGATAAAGGGCACAAGGGCACAGGACCTTATGCTGTACCATGACCCATTTTGCTGTATTGGGGGTCACTTTTCCATTCAAGCCACCTACTTTTTACCCATTTTCTTAAACCATACCTTCCATGTTGTTCCAAGCACCAGATCAGATTCAGATCTTCAGTGTGGGTGCCTGTCATTAAGAAAAATGTTTGTTGGTAATGGTCTTAAGAAAAGATCCTAACTCCTATTATATGTTTTTTTTGTTAGACGAACCTGAGGAACAAATAGTACAGAAAAAGCAAAAGAGAACAGAAGGAAAAAAAGAAGCAGATCCAAGAAAAAGAACAGTTTGTGTAACAGGTGTAATGGAAAGTATTAATAAAGAAGCAATCAAGAAGAAGTGCAGAACATATGGCACCATTGAAGAAATACAGTTTCAACAGTCAGAGAATGAATTCAAGCAGGCAAACATCATTTTTAAAGACTACAAAGATGCTGTTAGAGCATTTCAAAAAATCAGTGGAACCTCCTTTTGTGGCTCAACTGTTTTTGCACATTTGTTGTCTCAAGAAACAAAGAGGGGTTCAAAGAAAATGCTTGAGAAGTCAAGATTAATTGTAAGAAACATTGATTTTAAATGTGCCAAGGAAGAAATTATTAAAGTCTTTAGCAGAATTGGCCCCATTCATGATATTAATTTGCCCATGACTGAGAAAAATGATACAAAATGCAATAAGGGATTTTGTTTTGTTACTTTCAAGAGTAAACCAATGGCTGAACAGGCAATGAAGCTCTTGAATGGGAGTCTGATGAAAGGAAGAAATATTGTAATTGATTGGGCTGTGGATCAACAAAATTATACTCAGAAGATTCAGTTGACAGGTATATATGTATTTCTGATGTATGTTTTTTTTTGGGGGGGGGATTGTTGTTGTAAGATCAGGTGCCATACTATGCAGTAACATCCCTATTCACCCAACTTGAAAAACTCCCTTCATGCCCCATTTCTTAGTCAATGTCCTAGTTCAGCCCCATTTTCCATTCTACAATCACAAACATTACTTTTTGAATCATTTTATCCTTCCCAAGGCCAGATCTGTCTTTCTGCATCTCGACTAGTGCTACACAGTATTTTATGTTAAAATATATTTTTCTTAAAGAAAAATGCTAGGCTTGAGATTTTTTCAGCCCTGAAATCATTACATTTTTGTTCCATCTCAAACCCATACAGTACTGTTTTTCATGTCAATTCTCTTTGAGGTTATGTTGCATTTTAGTATATATAACCTTTTAAGTTAATATTGTTTAGTTTGTGGTAAGATTCTCACATAGTCTCTGAATATTTTCAATTGCCATATCTTACATGGACTACATCACCACATAGAGCTGAATCTTGGAGAAAAGCAGCATGACTTACTCATTGCTACTCACCACAGTAACAGTATTACACCCAGATCTGCCTTTTTTTGACCCATACAATTCAAAATCAATTTTCTGCACACAAGACAGAAGCCATGGCTTAATGGTTAGTGCAACTGCACAGTAACCAAGAGTTCCGGGTTCGATTCCCCAAGCTGTTGAGGAGAATTTGGAACCTTGCAAAGAAAAAAAAAGCCATTGGTTGGCGTCAGGAAGGCCATCCGGCCAAGAAATTCCTCACTGCCAAATCAAAGTCCCTCTGAAGGGCACCGTCTGAGCCCCAATTATTGGGGAAAAATGACGTTAAAGCTAAAAAAAAAAAAAAAAAAGACAGGGATACGATTTAACTTGTGGACCCCAAACAAAATTATTGTTTGTTTTTTTTGTTGTTGTGGGGTGTGTGTGGTGTGGTTAACCTAGCCAATAATTGTTTTGGAGGGTTTTTCAAGAAGAATGGTAAAACGAATTGAAAATTTTGAACCAAGTTGTAAGTTCTTTAGAAAGCCAATGTTTTTAAACCAAGCAATTTATGATCACCTCACCCTGCCATAATTTAAAAGAACCAAACTATTGTAAGAAGCTTTATAAGCTAATCACTGACATATCTTTGGTAAAAATAACAAACAAAACAAAACTAGCCACATCGGCAATATAAATTGGAAGTAGCCTACAGCAGTTATGTCAAACACACAGCCCATCGTAGGCATGCTTGCAGCTCACACAAATGATCTTCCTTTCTCCTGCAACTCATTGGCAGACTGTTGCCTGTATGCATATCAATGGAAGCTTTGACATCCATTTCTGCTTTTTTTTAGATGCTAAGAGAGTGACGTAGTTGAAAATATATCAATATCATTCGATGATTTATGTGTAATGCATTTTTTGCTATTGCATTGAAATAAATGAAGATCGTCAAAACTTTCGTTATAATCTTTTGTTGAACTACAGTGTACATGTACATTATTACTTGAATTTGCCTGTGTGTTTCTAAATTGAAAAATAAATAGCAAAAATTCTTATTTAATGTATTGAACTTTTGTGGCCCTCATGACAATACAAATTGACTCCTATGGCCCTGAGGTGACTTTGAGCTTGACATGCCTGGCCTACAGTAGCTACTTATGAAGATCCAAAATTTGATTGAGGAAAAAAAAGACAGGATGACGTAGACATGACGTTATATTGATTTTTTGAATTTCACAAGTTTAGATGCCTTACTTGGAAATCATGCTGATTTTTTTTTTGTTAGGTTTTTTCTAGATGATTTTGGGTGACTAAAAATTTTGCAGATGAAAAATGTTTAAGACAAATTTTTGTCAGTGTATTTTTTTGCCATTGTATTTGTTATAAGTTGCCATATGGAGGCGCACTCCTGCCTTTCTTTTTGTTGTATGGTAGCATCGTTTTTCTATACAATTGTATGCCCCTACACATGTTTGAGCCTTGCAATTCAGATCATTAAATAAATAATTAGATGCACATGATAGATCATACTTGTCAGTCCAGCTGTAACCACTCTGGTTTTCAGAGGGAGCAGTCACTAAGTTTTTGATGGGTGATTAATGGCTTTACCAAGCATGACTCAGTTGGAATATAATGAAGAACCTTCAAGTTTATGTCTTCAGGAAGCCTTTGAAGTAAAGTGGAAAATATGTTTACAGCAAAGTGGTGAAAGAAATGTTTGGAAAATCTGTGTGATTATGTGGTTATGATAGGCATGGTCACTTCCTGATATCACCGGTTTGTTGCACACATGTTTTTCACGTTTCTACATTTTTGAATTCTCTCTATGTTATATTATTTTCATAAATATATGGTACTATTAAGTTATTTGATATTGGGCAAATATTGAACTAAATCTGAGACTTGCCTTTTTTCTTCAGAGAAACAGCAGAAAGAGAGAATAGAAAAAAATGCAGAAGATAAAGATGATGATGAAGTTGAGGGCGAAAATGAAAATAAAAACGAAGATGAGAAACAGGTAATTAAGGAGGATTCAGTTTCATCCCATGACGAGTCAGAATTGTCAAGTGAAGAGGATGCAATAACAGAAACAAACGAGATGTTGGTTGAAGAGGAAAATAGTAGTGATATCACCGATGAAGATCATGATTTTGAGGATAAAAGCCAGGTGGTCAAAAAGGCAAAAGATGATTTAAGACAAGAAAAACTGACAGACGCCAAGGAAGGGAAAACGTTGTTTGTACGAAATATCCCATTTGAATGCGACACAGAAGAAATAGAAGATCTCTTTTCTGAATTTGGAGACATTGATTATTGCCAGATTGTTATCAACCCTGATACAGGTCATAGCCGTGGAACATGTTTTGTTAAATTTTCCACTGTTAAAGATGCAGATAATTGCATTGAGGAGGCAGAAAGAAGAGCCTCGCTCCATGATCATATTTCACTGCATGGTCGAGAACTGCTTATTGTCAAAGCATTGCCAAGACAGGAATTAGACAAGATAAAAACAAATGAAACAAAACAAAAAGCTAAAGTAGACAGTAGAAATATGTATTTAGCATCAGAAGGTGTTATGCTCAAAAATAAAGACGAGCAGAAAAATCTGCCGTTGAAAGACCAACAAAAGAGAGAGAAAGCATGGGCAGAAAAAAAGAAAAAATTAAAAGATGTTGATACCTTTGTCTCTAGAACAAGGTAAGGGGTTTTTTGTGCTTTTAATTGTTTTTTGAAATTTATTTTTGCTTATTTTTCATGACTTGATGTACTCAAGAATAACCTTCACATAGTTTTAAGTGCAACAGATTTCATCAGGTTTTAAAATATTACTGCTAGTACTAACATGCAAGATGTGAATTTCAAAATTAATTGGCACATGACCTAATTAAGGTCACAGGAGCTGCCAATTATGACCCATACAGTAGCTGTATCCCTCACGTCTCTCCTGTTTCGCCCTCTCTTTGCATCCAACACCCAATGGTGCCTTATCCTTTTTTTAAAAACAAAGCCATTCTCCTAGCATTTACAATACCAGACGTTTCTCTGTACTTGCTTACAAGTGGCACTTGCATTGTCAGCAGTTGTAGTACCCATCGTTCATAATGTGCCCCATGGCCTTTTGCCTATTCCACACATACGGTAAGTAAACTGTTTTTAAGTCCTATCAGTTTTTCTTTATCCTCTGATTTCTTGTGACCTGACAGCCAGTGTTGTAGTTCTTTCTTCTGTTCTGTAATATCCCGTACACTTTCGGCTCTTCTTTACAGTAACTTATTTCCGTAGCCTTTTTCCTTTCTTCTGCCCTTATATTGCTACTTGCTTCAATTTTCTTTGAGCTTGTGTTGCATTTTGAATATATATATATATAATAAATAATAAAACCTTTTAACTTATTCTTTGAGTGCTTTTACTTAGAGTCATTTCCCCCATATACCTCTCAATTTGAACTTTTTATTGCTTTCGTTTTTTTCATTTTCATCGCCAACGCCCATTTTTTTTCTCTTCCCAGTTACACAGTTCCTTATGTTCACTCTGCATTCATGGGAGTCTCTCGATGTTTTTTCTCATCCCCTCTTTTTTTTTATCAGTTTATGTCACCTGCATTAACTTGTTATCCAGCTCGCTTCCGAAATTTCTTTCATTGTATTTAGCTTCATTGCCTTAAATCCACTTTGATCTTGTAACTGTTCGTTGATTTATTTCTTTTTCTTTTGTGAATTTGGAGTCAGCAACTCCCAGAACGGATACATCTAAACAACTCAAGTGTGATAGTTTATTAAGAGAAGCAGGTCATGTGACTCTATTGAGCTTCATAGCAATGCATAACTATCGTGAACTACAGCCTTTTCTATTTCAAAAGGAACGTGATTCATTTCTTAAGTTTTTTAACGCGAGCAAGTATTACCGCGCTTCTACATCTTTGTATTTGCCTTGTTCTTGTTCTTGGATGATTTCTCTTTTCGCTATAGACAATTGACATAATAATAGACTAGTCTTTAATGCGTGCCCTGTGCACGTGCTCTATTGTGTAATAGAACAATAAGTTGGTGAATTCTGAAAAGTTGAATGTAGACCCAATGGGCACCCATCCATGTATTAAGTGAAGTTCAGAGGTTATTTTATAGACACTTCTTTACACAGTAATAAAATAAAATAAATAAAATACTAGGCTCGCGCTAATAGACTGAAGGTTTTTCAGTCTTGTTTATAAAGGTTGTTGTAAGGGAACGGTCTCTATAGAAAATGAAACAAACGTCAGGCACCAGTGATCAGGTAATATTCATAATATTAGCCCAGGTAATTACAGGTAATATTCATAGGACCGTCAAACTGATCAAGCGATTTCAGTTTCTCGGACGTCTTGGATTTTGTCTTTTTTCTGTCACTCCTAAACAAAGCAGTTGCCAGGAAGAATAGCTCATTCACTTCATTTTGTCCTATTTCTGCCGTCACTTAATGTTGAATTGGTTACCTGCTATTAAAAAGGTTAGTGAATGGAACATCGTCATAACATACTCAGTACAGGACAATAATCTTTTTAACATAAAGCCAAGTAAAGTATTTCACCGCTTCACAGTTTTTTTTGTAAATGACATATCATTTTGTATAGTTGGTCAGTTGCAATAGACATACAGTTTATCACAAGATTACTGGCAACTGAAATTCGTCTTCAGTTAATTGTCTTTCACTTAATTTTACCGCATAACTCATGAATCACCCTATTTTCCACCTTTTATTACTGCTGGTTGATAATGAGAATTTGCAGAAGAAACTGGCGTTGAATTTTCATACAAGAACTAAGAAGATAAATGATGGATCAAAGTGATTTTATCCTTTTGGTTATGAAACGATGCAATAGCAAACTAAAGAGAAGAACCCTCTTGTATGACCAATAATAATAATGATGATGATGATGATGATGATGATGGTGGTGGTGGTGGTTGTGATCCTCCCATATAAATACCTATATCATAGGAAATTGCATTTTCATTCTGCAAAGGGTCCAGGATTTTCATTGTCTTTTTGACGGCCAATATTGAATTTCCTTTTACTATTTCTTTTTTGAAACACTTTCCTTTTCTCACTTTTGGTTATTTGTTGCTTCTGTGTTGATATTAGCTTTCATTAACAGTGCATGTGCTGTTTCAAGTTTTTTCCCTTGTTTCCCATATTCTTTTTAACTGTCTGGATTCAAAAAATCCTATTGTATTCATACCATTTTTCAGTACTATCGAAATTCAGTTTGCCACAAAGCTTCCAGTGTACTACTTTTGCAACATTGTCATGGCGTCGTTTATACTCCATTTGAGCCAGCTTTTTACACTCGCTCACCAGGTGGCTTATCGTCTCTCCTCTTTCACCGCACATTCTACAATTAGGGGAATCTGCAAACTTGTCAATATGGAACTTGATGTAATTTGCCCTAATAGCTTGCTCTTGAGCTGCAAATATCAACGCCTCCGTTGATGCTTTCAGATCAGATGCTACTACTCAACTCCAAGTTTTCTCCTTATCAGTAGACTCATTTTGATCTCTAATGAACTGTCCGTACATCTGTTTACCAGACCAGTTGTCTTTTCTTTTCTCTAAAATTGACTTTTTCAAGTCAACTTTATCAACAGAGGTTTCATGCTCAACAATGCCAACATATTTCACTGCTTGTAGCAGTGAATCTTCAGAGTTCTTGAGGTAAAAACCTATACTATTTTCTTCGCTTCTAACTGTGTCTTCGAAATTCATTACTCCTCGTCCACCTTCACGCCTACTCATATATAGGCGGTCAACATCACTTTTTGGGTGGAAACCTTTGTACATTGTAAGCATTTTACGTGACTTTCTATCAAGATCTTTCAATTCGTCTACTCTCCATCTCAGTATTCCTGACCCATATCTTAAAACTGGCACAGCCCACGTATTTGTTGCACGGATCTTATTCTTTCCATTAAGCTTTAATCTCATTATCAGTCTGGTACGCCTAATAAATTCTTTGACAAATTGATCTTTCATCTCTTTTTCTTTTACCTTATCGTACTCTAATATCCCTAAATACCTGTACCCATCCTCATCAATTGTCTTCATTACCTTTCCATCTGTGAAAGTTTCTCCCTTACTACTTTTCTTATCAACCTTACCCCACTTTAAAATCAATACACCACACTTTTTAACCCCAATATCCTCACTAAACATATGCACTGTATTCACGAGAGAATCAATTTGGTCATGAGATTTCCCGAACAATTTCAAATCGTCCATAAACAACAAATGATTAAGTCGTGTGATCTTGTCTCTAAACTCATAATGAAATTTAACTTTTCTTAAAATCAATGTCAGTGGTATCATACATAAAACAAACTAAAGGTGACAAACTATCACCCTAGAAAATACCCCTCTTAATATGTACAATTCCAAGTGACATCGCACCAGAACTTAGTTCTAGTTTCCATTTTTTCATACTGTTAAGCAGGAACTGTTTAGTGTTTCCAGTCACTCCAAACAATTCTAGGCACTCATAGATCCACCTATGCGGGATCATATCGTAAGCTTTACGATAGTCGATCCAGGCCATTGCCAGATTTGTACTCCGTCGCTTACAATCTCTCAGGATCGCCTTGTCTAACAACAACTGGTCTTTAGTCCCCCTGCTGTTTCTCTTACAACCTTTTTGTTCATCAGGGAATATATCTTCGTCCTTTAAAAACTTATAGAGGTGTTCGGATATAATTCCAGTCAGCAATTTCCACATCAGTGGAAGGCATGAGATTGGTCGGTAATTATCAACTGCATTGCCGAAAGTTAACCATTCAGGTACTTGCCCATTCTTATTTAAGATCTAATGAAACTGCTCAGCAATTCGTTCATGTAACTTGGATAACCTTTTTATCCAGTACTCTTGGACTCCATCTCTCCCTGGTGCCTTCCAGTTGGGGATCTTTCTTAGTTTGTGACTATTTCTGTAGTAACAAAAGGTTCTTCCTGTTTTGGGTAGTTGCATTCTTCCTTCAAACTTTCTAACCACTCAGCCTCCCAATTATGCAGTTTTTCTTCACTCCAAATTCCACTCCAAAACTTCAGGCTTTTCTCCGCATCTGGTATTTCATTACCACCAGTGTTACTCCCATTAAGCTCAGCAAACAATTTCTTTTGATCGAATCTAGACAATTTATTTTGCCTAAATTGAGTCGCTCTCTCATTATAACGATCTACTTTAGCCTTCTTTGCTAGAACTCTTTTTTTGAGTTCTTCTAATGCAGGACCTAAACCCTTTTCCTTTATTCTAAATCTTATGCTTATAGTTTCTCAATTTTTACTGTTGATCTTACTACACCATTCCTATATCTGATGAATTGGTTAATGCATTTGTTTAGATCTTCGATACTGGCCTCTATTCTGCGTTTCCACCATGGCTCATTCCTTGCTTTCCCATTCTTCTTGGATTTTTTAAGTCCGAGCTGCCTTGACACCCATACACAACATGCAATAATCAGATTATTAGTTTCAGTTATATCCTTAGTGTCGAAGAATCCTAATACGCTGTCATCATTCCTTCAGCTGTCTCCCCAGCGTTATAGATCTCTTTCAACTCGTTCACCATTTGTCTCTCCTGTTCCGAGGCTTCCTCAACAGTATTGTTTAAGTCATGTCTAATTTCTGGTTCAGTAATATCAACAATGTTTTCAGCAAGATTAGCGCTTTCATCTACAGGAGCTATCGTTTCGTTTTCAGGTGTTAACACTCTTCTCCTTAGCATTTCTAGCTCAAGCTCTGTGAGCCACCCATTCTTTCTAATTGCAAGTGCTTGATCACAAATTCTTTCCGTTATGTTAGCAAAAGGTCCTCTATCTAGCTATTCTCTGTGCAATCGTTGTCTGTAACCTTTGACAGGGACACCATTCTCATCGAAAGGATTCGATCGATAGTAACACTCCATAACCACAATATTAACTTCTTTTGTCCAGTTCATTCTTTTAGTATTTCGAGGATTTCGTGGGATAACGACCTCCGAAGCCTCGTTTCTTCCCCTGCCGGACGAGGGACCTTCACAAAAAGTTCCAGCCCCATTCACGTCGTTATTTGATACATTTTTTCTAACACATATTGTAATATATAAGGATCGGTTTGTGTTTTCCTTCCCTAATATTTTTTCGAGACACCATCTCTAGAGGGGTTGCAAACCAAAGCTAAAGAGTCCCCTCCACCCATTAAGCAGACTAGCCCCCACCGGATGCCAACCAGGCATTTCTTGGTCTCGGGGAGAGCTAACAGGTACTACACTTTTCTCAACGGTGACCTGGAGGTAGTTGTGGCAAAGGGTAAGCTCATTCGCCCATGTCGAAACTCTACAACCGGATGCAGTTTAATGTCAATACCTAGGACGTTTGTAGACTAGCATTGCGGCGTTTGTAGACTGACACGGAAAAATCCTCATCTTTCGAAACAAGAAGGAATATTCAAGTTAATTTTGTTTATTATTTTTATTATTATTATTTTTGTTATTGTTATTGTTTTTGTTGTTATTATTATTGTTGTTGTTGTTGTTGTTTTTGTTTTTGTTATTACCTTAACAAATAATGTTTTTATAACCTTTTGTAGGTTATGTCTGCGAAATCTTCCTGTCAGTTCAGATGAAAAGAAGTTAAAGGAATGCATTACCAATGTTTGTAAAGTCCCGTTACGAAGAGTAAAACAAGTGAAAATAATGAGAGACAAAGATCGCATACAAGCTAATGGTTTGGGGAGACCATTGGGTTATGCGTTTGTCGAATTTCTAAGACACGAAGATGCCCTTCAAACATTACATGTACTTAATAACAACACAGAAGTATTTGGTGATTCACGTCGACCGATCGTAGATTTTGCCGTTGAAAATAAACGTATCATGAAAATGAGAAAAGAAAGAATGGAACGTTCTAGCAGTGCTAGAATAAAGCAAGAAAGGATGGAGCACTCAGGCAACGAGGGAACGAAGCGAGAAAAAATAGAAAATCCGAAGAACGAAAGAACGATACAACGAGGAATGGAATATTCGAACAATGAAGTAACGAAACGAGAAAGACTGGAACACTCTAACAGTGAGGGAACAAAACGAGAAGGAATGGAACATTCGAACGTTGAAACGAAAAGAGATGGCTTCAGGAAGGAAACCAATGTTAAAGATGGTAAGAAAGAGAGAACTAACAAATTGGATTTGGGTAAAAGCAAGAGAAAAGGAAAAGAGCAGGAAACTTTTACAGATAAAAAAATAACAGGAAAGAAGATGAACAAAGACAAAAAGAAAAGTTCAAATAAAAAAGAAGGGAACGCCGACAGATCACACAAGGTAACTCCAAGAACTGAGGTTCAAAAAATGAGTAAACATACAAACGATGTACTTATTGCAGAGCGAAATACAAAGGTAAGCGAAAAACCATTTTCAGAACCTCTTAAACCAAAAATTCCAAAAAAGAAATCAAAAGAGTTTTCAACCATGAAGGAAAAGTTTGATGAACAAAAATTTCGAACCATGGTGAACAGTTATCGAAATAAGTTGTTTCGAAAAAAGGGAGAAAATAGTGATGCAGGTCGATGGTTTGAGGTCTAGCGTTTTTAATTGTTTTGATTGATTACACGGAAAAATAAATGATTGTTTGGAAATCCTAATTTTGTTGCCTTTAATGTCATCCGGATAAACTTTTGAGTGTCCTCTTTAAACCAGCTCACCGTAAGACCCCTTTTTATGTATCAAATAGCCACTATTTTATTTTCTAATTGGTGAAGGTTTGAAGATTGTTACATAGTGAAAAATTGAATAAATTAACCACTCTGTACAAACCATGGTATCTTATATTTATTATATGTTGGTATTTTGATTACCACCCTCAAATAGGCGCTGCAGTGTGTACCTACGATTTTGTACAAGATCCGCGCGTTTACTTTGGAAAGCATTAATACTTTTTTAACCTTTTATAACACTGATCGATATATCCTTGATCACGATGATTCAATATCATCAAGAACTACACTAAGCCCTTCAGATCACACGTGAACCTTGGCCACGTCGCAGCAAGTACTGGGCCCAATTTGTTTTTACGTCATAAGTGGCATACTACTGAGTTTGTACATGTTTTTGGTGAATAGAATTGGGTGAGAGAAGAAACCAATAAATTAAAAAGATCGAACAGTAGAAATAAAAAGAAATTATCAAATAAGAAAAGTAATTTGTGCTAAAGTGGCTTCAAGCCTTATTCAGGATGGAAAACAAACAAAAAACAAACTTAAAAATAAAGCAAAAGTAAAATTTAAGCTCATGGTCAAGTCATAAATGTCAGCTTGCATTGTAACTTTGGGTGGAAATTACAAAAGCAAAAAAACATATAAGGTCACATGACAAGTGACTATTAGAGGGAATCCAAGAAGGCAACCTCCACGTGGTGACGCCTGGATACTGATTAGCTAGGTTATCCTGACTGGTTGGTAACGAATAGCCTTCATTTCAAGCTGTTTCTTCCGTACCATGGAAGAAATCGATCTCGTCGTTCATGTGATTTTGAATCTGGTTCGTCGTCGATTTGGAGAATTTTTTTTTTGAACTTGTGCCGCCCCTGGTGGTAAGTGAAAGTTTTTTGTTTCTGGTTTCTTTCCAAACCGATCTGCCTTTTGGCGGTGAGGGGAGGTTTGTTT
>RDPX01000226.1:347885-378323 GCA_003991215.1 Morbakka virulenta
AGCAGCTTACACACACACACACACACACACACACACACACACACACACACACACACACACACACACACACACACAGAGGGAAACCAAAAACAAGAAAGAGTTGTATTGTATTGTGCAGAAATGGATCCAAGGTAAGACAAGTAAGCACAGTTGACTTTGTCTTCCAATTAATACAGTGGTATTCTGTAGTAGAGTCAAAAAGTAGATAATTTTTATTTGAAATAGTTGGGTTTTAGTAGGATGCCTATGTAAAGGAGCATTAAACAGAGCTGACGTTCAATTGAAGGTAAGGATGAATTTTCAAAATTTAGCCTGAATATAAGCCCATACTGCTTAGGCGAACAGAAAAGAAAAAAAACAGCATGAAAGGAAAAAGGAAACTTTTCTAAATTTACTGGATGACGCCTGTGTCGGGTTACAGGCGTTAAATACTGGTTATAACTCACTGGCCTATTTCCGGTTAGAGGGCCAATGGGTTTACAAACGAGAGCATATTTCGATTAAGGAACAAGTAACCTATTGAATAGAATTTGCACAATGAACTTTATATTTTGCGAACAATAGCTCTTGTTACATGTTCTGCCTTTGATAGTAATGTTTTAGGTCTCTTGACTCACAAAGATGTTTGAAAACTCTTCTTCATGCTCTTCCTAGCCATAAATATTGTCAAGTACTCCTAATTATCTTAGAAACGATGGTGGTTGTTTGGAAAAAAATATTGAAGTCGCTACAGTGGCTGTCATTATAGTTGAAAGTCACCTTATGAAATAGTCACTTTTCATTGGCTTCAAAGCTGATCCAGACTGCTCGATCCAGAACTGGGTAAAATGCTTTTAAACTTTTGCCTGGTCTGTTTTGATCAATCTGGGTCGCAAAATACTGCAAATTTGCACACGAGTGGATATAGATCCAGTCCGAACCCCTCCGGTTCATTCCGATCCAGCTCAGTGAAAATCTATCTGAACACGGAACTTTCGGTCTGTTTCCTGGCATATTCTCCCTGGCGCCAGTTACAGTAGCAATCATCGGTTCTCCGCAATTCAAAATAAGACTGGGATAGGGGGAATTTATGCAGGAATATGACCAGCAACAACGATTTTTTTAAGACAGCATATATATCATAAACATTTTATAATTCAACTTAAGAAAAGTTGAAAATGACTTACATGATTTATGGATTTGATTACAAACTCACAAAGAGAAAGAAGGGCTGCGCAAGCATTGGTTCTAAAATGTAGTTCAAGAGTTAGGAATATCAGGAAGAAAAGTATTCGTTTTGGAGCACTAGTATTCCACCAA
This sequence comes from Morbakka virulenta, assembly GCA_003991215.1. NCBI lineage: Eukaryota > Metazoa > Cnidaria > Cubozoa > Carybdeida > Carukiidae > Morbakka > Morbakka virulenta. The sequence continues at coordinate 349,185 of RDPX01000226.1, forward strand.
TAATTCATTGTGACTCAACTGGAAAGGGGAGAAAAACAAGAAATGAAGAAAAGGAAAAAAGTAATGACAATAAAACATTAGAATACTGCCTGGTAGGAACAAATAAATCGTTATTGTAAATTATTTCAGATTGCAATACAGCAGGAAACAGATTGTAAAGAAAAATGTCAAAAGCAGATGAAAAGAGGTACCTTTTCAAATTTTAATTTTTATTGCATTGCAAGATCAGTCCAAGGGAAAAGGAGCAGAGACAGGCAGAGGCTGAGATGGAGAGATGTTATAAGGGAGGACATGAGGCAAGTTGAAGCAGATCAGGAGGACTGCAAGGAGCAAGGAAAGTGGCACAGACTGTGTCGAGCGGCCGACCCGTCTCAGTGATGGAACAAGACCGCAAGGAGAAGAAGAAGAACGTCAAGATCAAGAGAACAAAAGATTAAAAGGATTGTCAGTTACACAACGGGAAAGGGAAAAATTTAGAAGTTTCAAGTTTACAGTAAAAGGTAGGATTTCCATTGGGGCGAGGTGATGTGCCCCTTACATTGGAATGAAACAGAGGTTTGGGGAAATAAGCTGATCAGCCAAATTTTGTCAGAAGAAAAGGCTGTTGCTCATCATACATCTCAATGTGCGTATTCTGGAAGTCAAATATTGGCTTTAAAAGAAAAGAATAGTTTAACAAAACGACGGGAAGGCAATGCATACTGAACCAAAGACAGAATTTGAACAGAACGAAATAAATATGCATGCTCTCATATTAGTAAAGACATGTGTGGAAGGCAAGTTGTGTTAAGAGTTAAAAAATGTCTTCACAATGAGAAAGCATGAATAGAAAACTAAAAATAATGGGCTTATGCTTTAATTTTTTTTTTTAGTTTAAACGTCATTTCCCCCCAGGAATTGGGGCTCAGACGGTACCCTTCAGAGGGACTTTGATTTGGCAGTGAGGAATTTATTGGCCGGATGCCCTTCCTGACACCAACCAATGTTTTTTTTTTCTTTCCAAAGTTTCAAATTCTCCTCGACAGCTCGGGGAATCGAACCCAGAACTTTTGGTTACTGTGCAGTTGCACTAACCGTAAAGCCACAGCTCCTCGGGCTTATGCTTCAAATACCGAAAGTCAACTTGAGAAGTGCAAAGTCAGTGCAAAGTGTTTTAGGTCAATGGGTGTAAAAACTTTACAATGACCCGCTAATTGAACATCCTCAAGCCGATGGCAAAAAAAAAGTATATCAATGTTTCCAATGTTGTTTGGTTCTTGTCAATGGAAGCATGACACCAATAAAACTTGAGAATCACCTTGCCTCTCCATTTCAAAAAATGCATCGGATAATGATAATGAATTGAGCACAAAGAAGGTTTGATTTAAAAACCAGTAACTTTACCAAATTTATCACCAAAACAGAAGCCTTGTTTCGCAACTCCCAACAAGGTTGCATATCACATTACCAAACAGAAAAAGTCACGTACAGTTAAAGAACCTTTGATGAAATCGTGTCCTCTCGAAATGCTTGAGCTGGTTTGTGGCTTAAAGCAGAAAAAAATTGAAGCAGTGCCTTTGTCAAATGATATCATCCACTCAAAAATGGTTTCCATGTCTTCCAAAATTCTGAGGCACGTAATAGAAGATTACCCACCTGAGCTATTTTCGTACAGCATGCAACTTGTGTAAAGTTCTGACGTCTCTCAGTGCAGCTAGCTCCCAGTTTTTTGTCTGTTTTGTGCATGTTGATGCATTTAAAAAAATTCTTTTCTGTGAGCCCTTACTGCAAACACTTTAAAGTCATCAACACCTTAGAAACTGTGAATAGATTTTTGACAAAAAAACAGTCGAGCGTAAAAAAGATCTTGGCACCATGTGCACACACACGATGACTGGCAACATATCTCATCTGACTGCTTTGTTGAAAAAAGAACCCCATTAATTATATTATCGTGACCCATTGTTTTCTAGATCGGCATAAACTCGTGCCACGGATTCTACCACCAATCCTGCAAGATATTGTCTGTTTGTGTGAAAGTTATCAACTTCATCAGAGCCAGGGTTCCAACCCATCGTATTTTCCTCTCCACCACAAAGGCGGCTGCACTTCCAGAGGGCAGGTCTTGAAGCCGGCGATCGAACTTTGAGTTCAACTATTCTTAAAAAAACACACCAAAAGCTAATTTTCTGAACAGTTTAGCAATAATAAGTTCATCCATTGCTTGACGTAGCAATTTTATCTACTTCAATGTTCTAAGCTATTTGGATAACGTCTATTCACGTATACGTAAATAAAAATAACATTGTTATCTGTTTGAATAATAGATATTTATTTATATTTAGATAATTTTAGCTATTTGAATAATGTGAATCTGGAGTAACTACTAATCTGGTGTGGTGCTTCCGAATGATTGCAAGCTCTTTTCCCAAAGTTGCTGCCGTGGACGAGGTGGCTTGAGCCAGACAACAGTGCAAATCTTTTCCTGATCAAGGCAGAGCGCCTCCAGAATGGAGTTGAGAATGACAAATTTCTTTCTGTTCCTTTGCCGGAAGAATTCTGTCGGCATTTGGAAACTCTGCGAAACTCTTCATGTGGTGACATATGCCCAGATTACCTCAAATTTGGAAATCCTGTCCATATTCTTTCAGACAAAACAATATCAGTCACGACGACGTTCCCAGGCAACCTTATTGACTTAAGGGCAAAGGAAATGCTGTAGCATATATTCTACTTTATTACCACTAGAGATTTTGGTGTGGGTCAATACACGTCTACCCCAATCTCACTAGCGATTACATATTTTTGTGAGCCAGATTTTCAGCACCTGTTTCTATCAAATGAAAATGTAGAAAGAAATTGGATTTCAAAGATAAAATGTGTTACATTGTGAAAGAATAGTCCACATTCACATCTTGTTCAAGCCAAAGGACAATCTTCGCATTCAAACTTCTTGAATACTAGTAGCTTATCGTTAATTCTGCACAACTAAGGCAGATTAAACTTCATTTAGTATTGTGTCAAATTGTCTTCACAGAAAGTGTTTTTGTTATTTCTGTTTCCTTGTACTTTAGGTATATACAAGTCAAATACAATGCATGTGCTGTATTGAGTACATGAATAATAAATTTCAAAAGAATATGGTGCAAGCGACATATACCGTACACTCAGAGGTCCGTGACCATCACTGAACTCTCAATAGTGTCAGTGATTCGAAAAGGTCTAAAAACCTAGGGTTTTTGTGATTAAATTTGATAGTTACCCCAGATCGTAATAAGGAATATCGCAAACCAAAAGAAACTTGTCTGCCAACCTGATTGTGGTGATGAAGCGATTGGTTAACATAAAATTGCTGTTGGTATTTTCCACAAATTATAAAACGTCAACAGGGTATACTCTTGTTATGCTCTCTACTTTGAGAATGAACTACAAAGCAACAGCCAAAAAGAAGCTTAAAGCAAAGGTCTTCAATAACAGAAAACTCCAGTTGGCGGATGGTGTTCCGGGGCAATATTGGGTAACGACAAACAGGGTGATCCAGGGAAGGGGGCTTGTTTGCCGAAACTGGCTTGAGGGAATAGAGGCCTGTTCAAGTGGCTTCATGACTGGATGGGGGCTTATTCAAGGATTAACAGTAACGCACAGATCATTAAGGTACCAGTTGTAGTGTTCTTTCCAGCTAGAAATAGGACCCAAACATGGTATCTGGCAAAGCCCAGAAATAATTTTCAACTTGGGAGCCGTTCTGATCAGATAAAAATTAAAGATATCATCAGATCATTCTTAGCTTTGTCACCACGATATTATTTTACTCTTCTGTGTTTAGAAATTGTACAAACTCATTAAATTAAATCAGTTAATCTATTCACTATGCATACATCATTTGTACTATTCACAATCGCCCATAAAAACCCTACTACACACACCCCTTCTTATCTTCAATTTGTAATATTCATCAACGAAATAAATATTCTACTTAAAAGAAGGATGAGTCTAAATACAACGCCACTACTTTAAGAAATTGTACAATCAATTCTACAATGATTATCTAAAATTTTCATGCATGGAAAAGGGGAATATTGGAATCTGGTTTTCCAAATCTTGTAAAATCCACGTACAGCCAGACTATAAATAAAACTGGCAAAAGTCCAGCTTTTGAACGAACTTAATTCTCTACCCTTATCCTTTTTTTACTTTTTCCATCTTTTTATGAATCACATCTCTCCCATTTCTCTGAATGATTCCTCATTTCTACTCAACACGTTTAGCTTTCCTGGCAGCAGCTGTTGATTGTAGGTGCAGTGTCACATGCAATTTTCACATTTAAAGCTGTACACTCATACAAAACCCACCCCAAACAGAATACCAAAGTCAATTCCAGGTGAAGACAAAAGAGTTTTTTGTATCAATTTGGCTACGCATATTTACAAGCTGTTCTGTTACATGACCCCGGCCACCAATATTTTTTATAGATCCCCATCATTTGGTATCTAATCCAGCATACTTTATGTTACTCAATACAATTTATATACAACTGTAAACTTTAAAACGAGACGCTTTAGAAATGGGAGACAATAGCTGAATCCGTTCTCTTGAAAATACTTATGAAGAAAAATACGGACAGCGATTTTGTAGAAATCCAAATCAGTCGAAAAGACTGATATATTATTTCCTCCGATTACCAAAAAATTCATTGCAGACCTTATTTATTGTGCGATTTGCGTTTCAAAATAAGTGTACGTACAGCAGTACAGTATTCGTGCACTACTTTATCAGTGTACAGTGATAAACAACCTCCATTTTCAATTAATAATCCAGCCGCTTCAAATTGTCCTGCCTGAATAGCATGATGTATTGCTGGCCATCCATCTTGGTCTTCTTCATCAAGATCAACCCCAATATCTATTAATGTTCTCATTAAAGTTAAATCTCCTTCTTTAGCGGCTATGTGCAGTAAAGGAAATGTTTTCTCCGCGGAATCTTCACTGGCTCCAAAAGATGGATAGGCAGCCGGCGCAGATTTCCTGGTGGTGAATGAAAAGATTCAATTTATCAGAAGAATTGTTGGTTTGCAATTTATGCTTACTAAAAAACTAGTATTTTTAAGCCAGTGAGGAGGAAGGGTACCCACTGAGTTTTATGACGGGGATGATCATGTACATATGTGGGATCAAGTATTTTTAGGCTTGAAAAAAATACTTGGGGTCTAAAATGATCGTCAAGTTAACATATTTGGGATCTGAGATTCTGAGAGAAAGGTGTTTTTGTGTCTGATTTAGGGTTTCTTGCAAGAAAAATGTTCCAAAACACGATTGTCAATAAATAGTATCGACGCAAGTCAATTATTAGGGCTTCTAAATATTCGTCAATACAATTAGGGGTCTCACAAAATGGTCTGATATACCACCCCCGTCATAAAACCCAACGAGTTTCTCCCACTTGTATATGAAGCCATGATGGTGTACACTGATAAACTACTCAGCGTTGAAATCCTATCATCCTTGGAGGGGGTAAGGGGGTTTCACTTGAAATAGGTAGGAATACTTTTAAAAATTGCAACCCAAAGCAAAATGAAATACTCTCCCGATAAATAAAAAACCTTATTATTACTTTATCTACAAATCAGACAAAAGTATCTCCAAAATTTTGCTTCTCACAATAGTAAAAATAATATAATATAGATGAAGAGAATTTAGAACTGTAAAAACGTATAAAATATGTTTGCACCGAATTGAGTTTTAACTGCGCTCAGACCTAAATAGGTGATGTACGAAGATAGGGGAATTGGGGAACAGAATGGTACACTCAAGTAAAAGGTATGCCTGCAAAAATGACTAGGTGAAGAAGTGGGTCGATAATAAGAGTCTGTTAAGCAGAATTGAGATTAACATTGCCTAGCTTTAGAACAACCTTCGTCGCTAATTGCTTTTTCTTTGGTAACACGCAAAGAAAACCAAAGTTCAATAATTAGGATGTCATTTGGCAACAACTACAGATACACTAAAATATTTTACATTGTTCTTGTATTAAAAATACTAATGCCCTAAATAATTCTTTAGCATATTACAATTGGTGTTCAGAAATCGTGCTGGATTTAATTTTATCATCACCACCTCCATCACCATCATCATCATTATCATCATCATCATTACCATAATCATCATCATCATCAATTACATCACCATCATTGTCATCATCATAATCATATTCTTCATTATCATTATTATTATCATCATCATTATTATCATCATCATTATCAGCATCATCACCATCAATCATTATCATCATTATCACGTTAAAACCTAGAAAAAATGAGCAAAGAACTCTTTTCGCTTTCTGTTCTTCATTGCTAAGTAAACGCCGCACTCAGATACTGATCACAAGGTGTTCCCACTGCTGGTGACAAACCTCAATTTCCGTTTAACTCAGCTTCTTCTACCTTCTGCTTTTCCAGCTAGCAACAGATTTTCTAAATTTCGCCTTCCTATCAATATCCCAGAACAATAGTCTTTCTAGATCTTTTTATCATCCAACAGTTTCCTTCTATCTCCATTATTTTTTCCCCAACTAATTTGTAATATACACCTACATCCAGTTATATTTTCCTACTTCTTACTTCTTTCTCACTGATGTGTTGGTGACCCAAGTTTTATATTTAGATAGAAAAAAATGAACAAACATAACAGTTCAGAGTTCCCTTTCTAGTGAACAACCTCACTACTTCAAATTGTCCTTATGCTCTTCTCGTTATTTTAATTCTGCTCCTAACTTCTTGATCATTTTCTCTCTCGTTGGCAAACTGATAACTTTAAACATTTCGTTAATAAATGCATTGCTAATTTTCCCTATAATTAAACAGTTTACAACTATCAAATTATATGTATCTCACATTTAATATACACAAAGTCGATTTACTTCATATTAATTTCTTCGATAAAATTAACACAGGTGAAGTGGGCAATTGGTACTTTGTTGTATTAAGACTGGGCATTCCTAACATCCTACAGCAGTCATAAATTTCTAAATAATTATAACTGGGCACATAAGACTACATATTCAAAATGAATGGAGCGAATAATTAAATTTCAGCTTCTGCTTTCGAATTTTTAAAATCAATTCGAATTTTCTAAGGAACGAAACCATTGTTCTGCAACTGCAACTTTCGAACTTTCAAAATTAATTCGAATTTTCTAAGGAACGAAACCAATATTTTGCAACTGTAACTTTCGAACTTTCAAAATTAATTCGAATTTTCTAAGGAACGAAACTAATATTTTGCAACTGTAACTTTCGAACTTTCAAAATTAATTCGAATTTTCTAAGGAACGAAACCAATATTTTGCAACTGTAACTTTCGAACTTTCAAAATTAATTCGAATCTGGTAGAAGATTATGTTAGCTGCAGAGCTTCTTATTATGATGGTTAAAACTAAAGAAATCCTGCAATTTCCTGGTCCTATTAGGTTAACTAATTGTTTTGATTTTGTTACTAACCACAAAGAAAAATAAAAAGCAACTATTGGTTTTACTTATTGTTCTATTTGTATCATGTTCTTTTCTTAAGATTTTATCTCATCCTTTCTTAATGACTTCCGTCTCTTACTATTTCAAACATACACTCCCTTCAATGACCTTACAGTTAATGCAGAAAGGCAGCATTCGATCTATAAATCGCTTGAACAATTGAAATTTCACCTTCTACTACGTGTTTAGTTTAGTTTCTGAGATAAAATCCGTCTATTTCCCTAGACCAGTCTTAATTCTCTAGGGAAACAAGATTGAAATAGTTCTAATACATAAGAGAACTAAGATATTTACTCTTACTTCGCAAGAAAATTAAGATTTTATTATCTCTAGTCTTACTTTCCCAAGTCTTAATTTTCTGTAACACCGGCATAAGTCAAAAAAAAAAAAAAAGGATGTGAAAAGTGTCAGGTATTCTTGATGCTGTGCCATTGCGGAGAACTATGGAAACTCTTAATGTGACTGTATCAATTCATGAGTTATGACCGGAAAATCTTGATTTTTTAAAATAGGCACTCTTCTGGCTAAAATGATTTGGCCAGGGGGTGGGGGTACTTATGGAAACAAGGTACTACCATGATCAGAAACTTATCTTATTTCTGAATCAACACCAAAACTGAAGACGTACATCATCGAAAGAATAATGTTTATTATAGATTTACAGCTCAATGAGCTACAAACAATAATTTTTAGAATTCTCACAAATCCATTTCTTTTCCCGACTTTATTTTAGTTTCTCGATTTTTAGAAAGCCCAGCTTTAGGAAGGTCAATACCCAATGTTGTTCAGAGGGTGACAAATTACTGGGAAAATTTCGGAATTGTGGCAATTTACCTGACTATTTAAATAAGGAAATCACAAGTTAAACGTTTGTTTGAAAATATACACAATACTCAAGGCATAGCTGAACTTTTGTCAAATATTGACAACACTTTGTTTGTTTAGTTATTTTACTGTTGTTTTTGAAGGTTAATATAATATAATATTAATATAATAAAATATATAATATAAATATAATATAATTATAATATAATATAATAAAATATAATATAATTATAATATAATATAATATAATAAAATATAATAATATAATATAAATATAATATAAAATAATTATAATATAATATAATATAATAATAAAATATAATTATAATATAATATAATTATAATATAATATAAATATAATATAATATAATATAATTAAAATTTAATATAACATAACATGCCAAGTCAAAGAAAAACCTGGTTTTCAGTTAGTGCTTCCACACCCATACTATCATTTTTAATATTTTAAATGACGATTCTCCTATCTTGACCCGTAAATAATATCCTTTAATAAAATTAAAAGTTTTTAAGCAATTTTGATTTTGAGTCTTCTCTTGCCCGAGGCGTCAGATTCTCTCACTTCATGAAGATAATCTGGGTGGAAATGTGGATTACAATTAAATGTTTCCGGTTGTCTTCCTTCTATTCGGCATGATGTGTCTATTTGCATTCATAATGTTGAAGATGGTTTGTAATTACGAGTATTTCTGCCCGAGGGTAGAGAGCATAACATTTGAACACCTTTTAAAAGATAACTTTATTTAAAGTTTCCTTCTGTTATCTTCTACATTGCCTTTTCTTATTATTTATATCGTTTACTTTTCGATTTTTAGGATGCTAATTTTCATATAGAACTTTTACTTACTTTAACTGTACACGTCTTTACTATTGAAAAACGAACCCAATTTTCGACTTATTCCATACCATTTCATACGACGTACTAGTCTACCTGAATTCTTTCATGTCATGCCTAATTGAAGTTCAAGGTAAAGCCATTCCAAAATAACAACTGTGGAACAATATTAACTATTAGTATTTGACTGGTCACTAAAACTCGAGTCAATCTCACTTTGACGTCTTTATACAGTCAAGTAACAAATTCAGTCCATGGAAAAAAATTTACTTCTACTAAGTTATATGTTTTAGAAGAATTCTTTCAGTAAAAGCAACGATATCGATTACTTTAATCAAATCAACTACTGATATTTGGTTATCACTGAAACATGTGTTACTCTCGTTTTAGTAAAAGTTCTTTTACAATCACGTAGCAAGTTAGACAGTCCGTGCCTTTAATTAAAGTCTAATGTTCCGAACAGATTTTATTGTTCGTATGCATCCTAGACTAAACCAAAACAATGGAATATTTTAATTGTATTTTCAAAGCAGGTAAAAGGAGCGCCTTAAAATTCCAATTTCTGCCCTGGTGTGTAAATAGAGGTTGGTTTTTAGAGACGAAATTTAGGATTATACATCGGCACTATATATACACTACCTTTACTGATTGATAAAGACATTGGTCGAGCTGTTACAAACAAAACTCTCACATTTAATGATATTGTATCCTTCAAATCAACCAATGACCTTCAAAAACTATTAAATATTGCCCAAGATAGAAGTTTGTGGAAACGGTTTAGCATAGAAGTATTCGCAGCTGCACAAGCAGAAAAGTTGCAATCTAATTGAGGCTTGGATGCGGACAGTGCATAGTATATATAANCGCCTTAAAATTCCAATTTCTGCCCTGGTGTGTAAATAGAGGTTGGTTTTTAGAGACGAAATTTAGGATTATACATCGGCACTATATATACACTACCTTTACTGATTGATAAAGACATTGGTCGAGCTGTTACAAACAAAACTCTCACATTTAATGATATTGTATCCTTCAAATCAACCAATGACCTTCAAAAACTATTAAATATTGCCCAAGATAGAAGTTTGTGGAAACGGTTTAGCATAGAAGTATTCGCAGCTGCACAAGCAGAAAAGTTGCAATCTAATTGAGGCTTGGATGCGGACAGTGCATAGTATATATATACATCGGCAAATGGGCTATGGTGAAGTAGGCTGAGATATACTCTACGAATATATCGTGGTCAACCATGGTCATTTCTGTTTTCCAAGTTACCAACTCATACTGTCCAAGTTCATATGTCTGAAAATCGGGAGATTTAACAAAATACGACTGGGGGTTTGCTCTGCAGATTTCACTCTGAAATAAGACGTTTTTCGGCTTAAAATCAACCTTTACAGAGAATGATATTAGTGATTATATAATCAATAATAATATCAATTGATAATATAATTCATAATTTTGTTTGATATTTTGATCTTACAACAAAAATTAGAAAATGATAGACGTATCTGACATGTTATTCCGCGTTTAGATAACATAGAATATAAGAACGTAATCTCGGCTGATTTCAAAACTAAGATGGAGTAATGGGAACAACTCGAAGAAATGAAAAAATAAGACAAATTGACCAATATCTTAAGGAATCTGGAGATTTCTTTGAGAATCGGGAGTTGAACTCCAAAATCGGGAGACTTGGACCATATGCCAACTTGCGCTGGCAAGGGATAGTGGGGGATGGCTCCAGGCGGCTTGAGCAGCAAAAAGACAGCAGACATAGCAAGTCGTGGAAAATGTCACTGGTGTAAAGATTTCTGGCAAAGGGCAACATCGACGGCAAAAGTGCAGCTAGTTTTTGAAGGCATTCTCCATAGAAATACCTACACAACAAGGGTAATTAAGCAGCATGGCATGAGAGACACTGAAGCATACATGCATAACAAAGACGTCTTTAGAATAAACGACTTCAGAGTAATGTACTGCAACCGAGGTAAAAGAATTCTAGGTTTGGGTGTTTGATCTTGTGCTGCGAATTTAAAGGTTATCTCTTTATGTCTTGGCAATAATACCTCAAGATTCCACAACAGTTTAATGCCCCTGCAGTGCTGATATTATTCGCAAAGGTTTACAATGAAATCTACTGTAAACAACTTTGCAATTAATTCATCTGATGTTTTACATTGGATAGAATTCATTGTCAAGAGAGTTCGGGTCACTGAAAAGATTCAGTTTGATGTTAATTTTAGTTTTGACGACTGAAGGTTTCAATTTTATATTTGTAATAGTGCTGACAAAATGTGTACCATAGATATTTTCTATTACATTGGCCAACAAGAGCAGTTGCACACAATTCTCACACAATTTAAACTCAACAATTCTCTCTTTGCAGAGGTGGTGGGAAAGCCTACATTAACAGGTGCCTTTCTTCACTTTATCTTCAACAAATCTTTTCCCTTTTTCCTTTTTCTGTGTCCTTTTTCGTAATTTTATCTTGCATGGGCTTAATCTATTTTCAAAAACAAACAAAATCCCTGCAGTGAAGCAAAGACGATACACAACGCTTTTGTTATATCTGTCAAGCTGATAAATTGTCAACGGTATTGTGCCTTGTGAATGTTGGAAATTGGCCAAAATAACCTGAATCCGTTATCGGATTGGCATCCCATTTGATTTTCGACTCGGAATCGGCTTTCGAGAAGGTATCACAAAATAACTAAATTCATTTATTTTCGTAAATAAAGTTATCAACTCACAAAAACTATCAAACTATCAAAATTTTGATTATACGAAATTTTAAATGTTAAAATGTGTACTTTGTGTTTCCGTATATATATATAGATATATAAATAAAGTTATAAATATATATAATAAATAAATAAATAAATAAATACATACATACATACATACATACGGAATAAGAGTTTGGAATCGACGGGGCGATATTCAGGTATCTACGATTCGTACATCGCCGAATCGTAGCATCAGTAGCGTTGTACGGTGGTAGCTTGAGTAAGACAGTATGTATGTATCGTAGGATTAAAGTATCTGTGTTAATAATGTACAATAGTTGCTTTGTGAAATTTAAAGAAAACCATCACATCTTCAACTTGAACTGTCTTTAATAAAGCTTAGAGGTATTAAATTCAACCCACTTACTAACAAAAGAGCGTTTGTCACATCCATCAACATTGCCAATATTTAGATGCGAAAGATTATAGATATTTCTTATGAGAGGTTAAGTGACCTCTCAGTTATCTAAAATTCTCGTCTAGTGTGACAGACCGCACTATACTAACATGAATGATCACTTCAATAGTAAATTCATCCTCGCACCATGTCCTTGACACCAATGTCATCATCAGTGGAGTGTAAATGACAAAAGTGATAACTCTGAATATGAAAGGAACCATACAAGTCTAACTTTTTTTTGTAAAGCAAATAAAGGAATATCTATTAAAAGAATAAAATACAATTGAAATTATAAAAAACGTATCGCAAAAACCTTTAAAAAATGGGGTGGGTACAAAAGTGGGCACAGCTACATATGTATGAAAAGTACGATAGATTTAATAATTTGAACAGGTTTGTATATTAGGAGGGGTGCAGGGTTTCCAGCGATGACCCACCCAATAGTACTAAATAACACAAAAAATTATACTACATAACATACCGGGAAAATATCAACCTAAAACAACAGAGGCAACAAATTACGCCTCACACACAGATTCAGTTTATTCACACAACCTGACACCCAGTTCTAACTAAACGATTCATTTTCATTGAAAAGATTAAATTCAAAAAGATATTTATAACTGAATGCTGTGTATTCTATTGAAGAACTTGTTGTGCATAAATAGCACAATCCACTACATTTATTGTCGTCAACTGTGATTGCAAAGCAATTACAAGCTGGAAAATGCAAATAACACTTTTCAGTTCAATGTGACATGGTCACGTGCCAGTTTCTAATTAATAATAATAATTAATAATACTGTTAAATATCAAACATATGGAAAGGGGTGTATAGAAAAGGCAGTGACAGGGGAAGACAAATTTTTGGGGTAAGGTCTGCATTTACGGTCAATACATAGTTCAGTCTTGACACCAATAATAAAAAGTTGACGTGGATATGAGAATTTGTCACAAAACATTTTTTTCAAATTTTAGTTAATTTTGTTTCACGGACACAGCTAGTTATACAAGTTTAAGAAAAAACGTTCCAAAAGATCTCAATATAAAGCTAAACAAAATAGCTTTGGTATCTAAATATCCATTCATCCGTCCACCCAATGATTTATCGATTGATTGATCAATCAATCAATCAATCTATCTATTCATCTGTCTATGTATGTATGTATGTATGTATGTATGTATCCATCTATCTATCTATCGATCTATCTATCTATGTATCCATTTATCTATCCACCCATCCATCCATCTATCTATCTATCTATCCATCTATCTATCCATCCATCTATCCATCTATCTATCCATCTATCTATACTTCATTCTTCAAGATCATAAATATTATTGTTTGTAACCATCTTATTCTTCATCACATGGCCCAAAGCCTGGAGAGATTATCTATTTTTCTTACCTATAACAAATTCCACAACTTAATTCCACAATCTTTTAATACTCAACCCAACAAAGAAACCAATGATGCAACAACTATATCTAGACATCATTCCAATCTTTTTCAAATAAAGTGGCTGTTCTTCTATTTCATTACATATAACACTGCACAATTATTTCTGGTACTATTTCTGTATGTCATTTTTCACACCCTATATATATCACAGTTGGTAGCATTCTTATCTACTGACTATTCAGACAATTGCATGTCTCCCTTTAGGATCAATCAGCAGGGTTCAATTCAGTTAAACTTTTGACTCATGAGGCGTACTCTGCAGATATTGAAATTTCTATCATGAAGACTGTTGTCTCAAGAATTAGTTGTTTTTCTTTTAATAAGGTAAGGTATTGGAGCTAATGACTTAAAATATTCATTTTTTATCAGAATTTCTAGGTTGAATATGAATAAAACAACAGAAGCATACAAACAAAAAAACTAAATTGTAGCAATGTTGCAATTTCAAAATCTAACCCTACCACTTAAAAGCAATCAATATCACAATAAAATCGCTCTTTTTTTAAGTATTGTAACATCTAATAATAGACTTTTTGAAAAACCTATATTGCCACAAATGCCATTACTCTTCTGTACAATACAAATGGCTCTGCCTTTTTATTTCTAATGATCAAATCAATCTTAGTATCCCACACAATTATATCTTAAATAATAAAAGCAGAAAACCTGTATTATCTCAAAATATGTGCTTAGTAGGCAAAAAATCAATGTGCTGTGATGATTTATGTGATATATGTTATAGTTGATCTTGTTTCACATTTTAGGTTATCTTTCTCTAGGTCATGACTCTAGATTATGGAAATGCACACTGAACTTTAAAAGTCAACTAAATTCCTACCCTTTTAGTCAAAAGGACTTATCTAAAGCAAAATACCAAAACTCCAAAGTACTACTTAAGTGGCATATTTTCAATTGTAAAGATTAACAAAAGTTAGCTTAGAGGTACAACACAAAGGATAGACCTCCTGGGTTTTTTGACATCAAGTTGCTAGCATTGACTCAATTCAAACTTCCGGCATTGTTCTTTCTGCAAAGCAGGATAGGAGGTGAAAAAAAAAATAGAATGGGGGTAGACCAGAAACACTTTTTCCCCAAGGCAGACCACAATGACACAATCAGTGACCAAAAACTATCATCACCATGTCAGTATTCAATAAGACACTTCCCAACCTCAGTTTTCCGAAATCTTTTAATTCTCCTTAGATCAGCTTGCTGTGCACGCTGAAGAGGACCACAACAAGATACAGCTATGATAGACCCCTCTCTGGTTGGCCTCATTATCCAATAACTCATGTTTCCATTCAATGCATACTCACTGTTTCCAGTACAGTTTATGAAGGGTACAAATACTTTTTCTATCTAGATGAAGGTTTGGTAGAATCTTAATCAGCTTAGCTTAAACCCTAAAATGTCTTTTGACATAATCTGTAAAATAAGGAAACCAATCTGCCTTCTTCTTTTCTTCTGCAAGTATTCTCTTTGTGAAAAAGCTACTCTTTATTTCTGAGTCTATCAACAACACAAACCACATGGGCAAAACTTCAAGTTGCCAAATTTAGGGCCTTATTCATTAATACACAGATTAACACCAAAGTGGCATGGATTACTTTACTGATAACCTTTTGTAGTTTACATATCATGATGACAGATTTCTTTGGGAGTCAAATGAACATTTATTTCTTCAGGTCATCTTGTATGTCTCCACCTTTCCAGGGGTTATTTCAAAGACAAAATCATTTTTTAGATCCAAGAATTTTCCGTGCTTGAAGTATCTCAACTGAGATTTGATTTGTCCATGTTGCTTTGTTCTACTTTATAAGAGTGGCTATCAGTTTGTCACTTTTCTACATGTTGTATTTTTTTTTTAACTGGAATTGTGTTCCAACATCTTCTTTAAAATTGTGAAATCATCAACCTGGTACTTTAACCACTTGAGTGACTGACTTTTTCTACATTCCAAAATCAATCTGTATATGGTTGGCATAAATGACACAGTTTCTTAACTGATACTCAACTTTATCACCACCCCACCAAACAATTTCTCTTGGAGTATGATAAAATGCAAACTACACCAGCCAGCTCTTTGTATGATACTATTCTTAAATTTGACTTAAAATGAACATTGCATCAGTCATACTATACCTTGTCATGAATCCAAACAGTATGCCCCTAATTACTCAATACAAGCTCTTTAATGACCTTCCTCTACTCTTATTCCTTTTAACAGCTCTATTTTGCTGTACCTATTCACCACACAACCATGATTCATGCATTAACATTTACAAACCATCTTAAGTATATTTCTTCTTAGCCAAACCCTACACCTAATAAACAAGGTATACAAGACATGTGTCTTACAAGCCAACCCTACATATTGAATATATCATCCTTGTGTCATTTCACTCCTTTTAAGTTTTTAATCATTACTAACTAGGGCTAACAATAAATGAAAAACGTCTAATATGTCTGATAAACTTAACCCTTGCTTTAAAAAACAACTTAACACATGTCATCATATTACATTGCACCAATGCCAAATCCTATCTTGGGTAGTGTTGTTGCATTAAAAAGGTCTTGGTTAAAGCAATGAGGGCCCAAGTGACACCATTTCAATAGGTGTAAAACTATCTTATTTAATACCACAAAGGCACTATGCTTTAAGGAACCATTGGTTCATGGTAAATGTTTATATGGCAACTATCACTTTCACACTACTCCTTAGCCCTATACCATACTGCTTGACATAGTGCTATCCTCCATCATTGCAAAACTTTTGCAGGTTAAAGTTCTTACTGCCTGGCTACCATACAGTGAGTGTGTTTTGTTACTTATTTCTCTCCACTTTTTGACTTTTTCATTGCCTCCTCTTAATACCAGGGTGATGCATTATCAGCTAATTTGCATAGTGACAGTAATGTAGTCAGTCTCAATGTGCAAGTAACCAGTTGTCATAGCCTGTTCACCTTTTGGTTTGCTTTCTGTGTATGGCATGATTTTGACTATACTAGTGTTGCTGTCGAGGAGATTGCTTCTGGTAGATATTTTAAATTTCATTTTATCTTATGTATGTGCTCTTTGAATGGAAGAAACTGGTCAGGTATTACAACTAAATAAACTGATTAGTGGTACTTTTCTACTTCTCTGGTGTTTCTGGTAATTGTAGATTCCTGTTGATGTGCTTATGTCTTTAGTGGAAGCCACATACATCTTGCTTAGGGCTGGTATTTCAATGTCATGCTTTGTACTATGTAAAGAGTACACTTTAGGAATACGACAGTCTGGACTCAATAGAGAAAAAAATCCCTAAGTAAGAAATGGTAAAAGTGTGAACCTGCAAACTGGGTTCCAATTCCAGCAAAAGTATCTTCCTTTAAAACTAATCATATCACCTATAAAAACTTAAACAAGCAACTATTTAAAAAGTTGATTCCTATTACAATACATTTTGAACCACAAATTTGACTTTAAACAAATCACAATTTAGCTCTGTCTTTGTATGTGGGGTCTGGCATTTTGAAATATAAGCTGACCACCTCAATAACTAAGTTGGGTTTACAATAGTAGCTATGTCTTTTGCCCTTTGGTCATGGCATTTTCTCTTCACTTTTCTGATTGATTGATGATCAGAATATTATTTTGTGCTTTGAGAAGTCAATGACCCCTATCTGCCAGCATATACCAAAGTAGATGTATGAGTAAGATTTATATGCAAAAACAGATGACCAGTGATGATAATAGTAAGTAATGATGAATGAGTAGGGAACACAAGGAGTAGTTGTAAACTGTCCTTAGATAATGGTAGTCACAAATTCAAAAATCAAAATTGGAAGGTAAAAATAATTGGAACAAAACCTAAAAAGCAACATTTTACAATGTAAATAAAATAAACTGCATCACTTTTAGTGTCAATATATAATAGACTCTACAGATAAAAATCCTACCTTTTCTTTTTCTTTCTCCATCTTTTTGTCTTTCCTTCCTTGTGCACTTGATTTGAACTTTCATTTGACTCAGATAGAACTTTATTCTTTTGTGTCATTGTTTCCTCTAGTAGTTGCTTGCCTTCTTTGGGAACTTGACCATTATTTGTCACATTTGAAATCTCAAAATCACAGTTCGTATTTTTTCCCAATTCTTTCGTCCTATTTTTTGTATTGTCATTTTTTAAAACACTATTTCTAACTGGTGACGATGTGTTTACGTTTGCTGCTTGGTGATATTGGTGTGGAAGAACATCATCAATGGAAGTCTCCATGACGCTTCTTCCTTTCGTTACTTGGAAGGCTGATTCATTTTCTCTGAGTTCCGAAACCCTGGTCTCCTCTTTAACACTAGATAAGGCTCCATCACCTCGACTGACGCCAAATTGTTGTCTGGGTATTCTGTAACAACCAGAAAGAGTATCCTCCAACCCTGACTGTACAGCATGATTTTTTTTCTCGTTGTTTCGATAAGCTAATGATCCCTCGGACTTGGCACGATACAGATGTTTTCCACTAACCACAGCTGTTGATTCTTTGTTTTGGTAACTAGGTTGACTCTCCTTTGGATTGGTGTAATGTCGTTTCACGATAACATATTTCTTGTGAGTGTTTCCTTTTCCTGTTACTTTCGTTTCTCCGTTTTTATTCGAATAATGTTCATGTGCATGAAGCCGGCATGCACAAAAGGGAACCGCTTGGCAACATTCACAATTTGACGATTCTTGGCCAGGCAAGCTTCTCAGTGGGTTCAATGCTAAAGACGACCTCTGACTTAATTCAAGGCTGCTTCGTGATATATGCTTACCACCCGAGATATTCTGACAAAAACAATTTTTTTCGATCTGAGTTTCACCTGTATCTTGGCTTGACTGATATTTATTATGATTATTTTTGTTGTCTTGACGAAGATTCGGGACGCTCTTGGCAGCGTGAAGTTTGGTCATGATTTCAGCTTGCTCATTCCCATTTCGGTGCCAGAGAATTGAATGATTATCATTGGGTAAAGCTTGATAATCTTTTGAAGTTGTAAGTGGTTTGACAACACCTATTTCCTTTTTGGAAATGGAATCATCATAAAATGGAAAAGTTGAATAGTCCTCTAATAATAACGAGCGATGTTTTGTTGCTCTGTTATGTTGACGTGACAAATGCTCGGCATGTTGATCATGAAAATTGTTTCCACTTCGCAAATCACAACAAGAATAAGTCAGCCTTCCTTGCTGACTCTCGTTTAAGTGTAAGTTTGAAGACTCTGCTAAAGGCAATCCATTGTGCATTGGATATAACGGGGCACTACATCTTCGACTGAGGTCATCTTTCGAGCGATTCTCATCTGTCACCTTCTCCTTAAGTACACTATTCTTGTTCTTGTTTCCATTGTGGCGATCAGAAAAGGAAAGACTTCGACGAAAGCGAGTAAACCGACCTTCCTTTTTCCATTCATTTGATCGTGAAGAATTTAAATGATCCAAACTTTTCGATCGTCCATTTTTCACCTGAGATTTTGGAGCGAAAATCCCAAATCTTAACATACTAATAACAGCTCATGTAGAAGAAATTGAATCTCACCTCCTCTTACTGATGAACTTAATACAAAAGAAACAAATTCTAACCTCAGTGTTTCTCAATTTCCCTTTTACAAATAAACTAACGGTTCCCTTGTCCTGATCTGTTGTTCATTGTCAATATTGAATGGTTTTTCTGTCGCCAACCCTTCCTTCTCTTGTTACAACACAGGATTTCTTGCTGTGCTTTTGATGAATGCTTCGAACGACAACAACAACATTTTCATATTTGAATCGAACAATGCAAACACAAGGCGCCCTGTGGCACCTTCATTGTTTGCTAAACATCAAAGCATGGCGGATGAAATCTTAAGGGGCTGAATAATATTTTGATCACAACCTATGAACCCGAAGACCACAGGAATGCCATGAAATCATAATAAAAAATGATTTATGCGAGATAAAGGAACTTAACCACATATGACGACAACAAAGATGAACTGACAAGCAAGATGAGCTGGCAAACAAAATATAATCTGGCTTGTTGTGTAAACCATACATGACACCTTCGCATGGAACGTAAATAAGCTCTTCTCTTTTTTATTAAATGTGTTACTTGAGTACGTACCTTGTGAAAAAAGGTGGAAACAACATCTTTTCAGTTGCCACTTGCAATACAGAAATATTTGCTTCTGTTTTATACACAGTGGCCTGAGTACTGATGTCATACTTCCTTCTGTTAGGAAATGTGAGAGGCTGAGAGTGTTCTTTGTTACACCTACCTCCAGGTCACTCTTAAAAAAGGTGTAACAGTAACCACCAATTCCATATCGAATCGGCACAGTACAGCAAGTATCACCTGTTTTCTGCAGAGATGGACCTCTTGAACTTGCACGGTGACCTTTCTAGCAACAGTGATTCTACAAAACAAGGACCAGACAACATAAGCACAGACCAGAATAAACTATCTACGCTGGCAGAAAATTTAGATGATTCGGCCATTTGTTATAGAAAAAAAGCATGAAACAGCCGGAATGTTTTAAAACATCGATTTAAGTACTTTCTACAACCGGAATCAGGTCAGTATAATACAACATTTTTTTATATTATATATATAATTTTTTTTTTGTGGTGTCATTTTCCGCAGTAACTCGGGCTCAGACTTTGCCCTTCATTGGGACTGGGATTTGGCAGTGAGGTATTTTTTGACCGGGGACTACAGTGGGAGATTCGATTTTCTAGTGAACAGTTAAGGTATGAAATATATAAATGGGAGTAAACAGTTTACAAACAAAATTCAATAAAAAAAATTGCATCATATTTGGCAATGCGCCTTTTCTTTTGTTTGACTGAAAATTCTGTCATACATAGAAGGTTTATCAATATTTTTTTTCGTAAGCCTTTTCCTGAGCTACCTTCCGAGAGATGCTTCTCCCATCTTAAGGCCTGACAGTGGGAAAAGTATTTCTCAAAATGTAGCTCAGAAAAACTTTCGTCTTTTGCTTCCGTTGAGTCTGGTAGGTTGAGGAACTTCGTGAAAATTCTTTTTATATAATTATAATGATAATCAGAAAATTTGGACAAATAAGAGAGAAGAGAATGTTTAAACAGAATTCAGCACACATAGTTCTTCGCTAGGTATAATTTGATACTTGAAATAGAAAGACACAAGATAAGAGGTTGAACGTTGGTTAAAGCATCACAATATTCTTTTTCGTTGAACGACTACTGATGAATTGAGTAGATTTTATTCTACTTTTTCGCACAGTTGTAAAAACTAATAGTAATGTGCAAGTACGCTATACCAATGCGACATACTCGTGTAAAACTCTTGCATAATCTTCCAGAGGCAAGGGATGTTCAATGACCATGGAGATCCTGTGGCTTGAAGAAGTTAAATTTAACACTGAATGAAACTAAAAGATACATAAAAAATAGGACACAACTATGGGAATCAACTTCTACCTGTCTAGTAATCAGCTTAGTTCTAATCCGAAATATTACGAACGATTTATGGGTAGTAGCTGGTAAAACACAAAATTATACTTGTAGATACCTATATTTTTTTGTCCGCCTGAACGCCTGAAGATTTAGGAAACTGAGGAAGTTTCACGAAAGATATGGCGAATCGCAATACAGCATTTGTTGTATGTTAGATATCTTTATGCCACTTTCCATCGCTGTTATTAATAATTCAGAATTCACAGCTTTTTTTTCCACCTAACATTTGTCAGGCAGAGGCAGCTGGGACCAAAGAAAAAGAATAAAAGGAAGGTTGGCGTAGAAGGCCTAGGAAACTTGGCAGACTGGACGCCCCGGGGAAAATACTAGTGTCATAAATCCAATCTTATTTTATATAAAGGAATTTTTCCAAAATGAATGAACTGAAATAATGACAGCAGTTTTTCTTTAACAGAACTTTTAAAAGGGTTTCATGCTGGAACATTAAACGATTTGATCGTACCATACAGATATTGACAGTGTGGTACCATAGGTATCCTATCAGATTTAGGAAAATTTGAGGTTTACAAATTGATTTAGGAACTTTATTAGGTTAATCTTCTTTACAAATATGTGGTTTATCGGAAGTGGAAACAATAGAGAAAAGAAATAGCAAAAACGTGATGTTTTAACATAAAATGCACAGGCTTTTTAGAAGTCTACTGTTTGAAGAACGGAATAGAATAACGATGACGTCATAGTGTACCACTAAAACAATGCTATTGCCAGCAGTTGTTCAAAATGGGTTATGAAACAGTGCAGTAAAACACAATGCCACTGAAAAGAAAATTTCTACAAGAATTAACGCTTTTCAAAACAATAATAGAAAGCAAATATTTCCGATTTAATTTATGATTCCTCACTTTTTCAAATATCTTCCAAAGAGAGAAATAGACTCTTTACAAACATTGATTCAAATCATTTCCTCAGTTCTACATATTTTCTTTACAAATTTACTATTTTTACATAATATAATGTCTTGTCAAGGATATAGGGATTAAAAGTGCTATAAATACCTTCAGAGATCGTCTCTGCTATCAAAGTATATATTCAAAAATCTGTCTTGCAAATCATCATCTTTTCTCATTTTAAATGGGCAACATAATACCGCACGAAATAAATCTATTTGGATGGAAGGTAGGTTTTGGAGTTGGCTAAAGTGCTTAAAAAAACTTGTGTCAAGGATGACTATTCGATAGGTGAGAAGATAGAAATAAAGACACAAATGGAAGAAGACAAAGGAGCCAACACCATTCAGGATATGTTATTAGTTTGTGGTTCGTTCGAATGGCTGTCATCCTTGCAATTAGATGAGGTTAAAAAAGTTCGAAAATGATAGACGAAATGGTGTAGCATCTTGAAAAATAAATATTTAACGACTGTTTTCACACTACCTGGTCATGAATTATATGGCTATATTAGTCTGCCAGAGATCGAAAGAGGTGGCACGTCATGGCAGCCAACGTCCGTCCGGATACGGCACCTTGAGAGAGAAATATATATTATTCTTTATATATTAGGGATTATGATAAATCAGAAAACTCATTCAAGAGATTGTCTTTCTTAGAAGAACTCACTTTTTCTATAAGGATTTCAATCATCGAACTATATATTTTTAAATATTTTATATTTTATATTTTTTATTTTATATTTTGTATTTTATATTTTATATGTTTTAATTTTTTAAGAATACATCCAATAGCAATTTGAGATTTCTTGTTTTCTTTTATAGTTATTCTCCTTTCTTGTTTAGCTTTGTTTTCGTAACTATGCTTCAATCTTGAAAAAGGTGTTATTGCGTTCTTGTATGTGTTGTTAGACGCGACTTCTTCGATATAGTTAAAATCAATTTCTTCAGGCTTAGATCTTGTTTGCACTCATCTCTCTATCTGAGAAATAACTGTTCTTTCTGTTCGTTTTCTAAGCTCTGAGTGTAAGTATCGTTTGTGAATCTTCTTGTCATCTATTCTCAAAACACATTGGAGTCACTTCAATTTTTCTTGAGTTGAAATTAAATAGGTGTCACAGAATAAAAAATGTAACAGACAGATAACATTTCTGATTTTGTTTTCCTTTACTTCTGCGTTAATTTTCGGGCCTACGTTAACACCAGGAGAATGTTCCATCACCAACTTGAGCCGATGAATATATAATGTCGGAAAATAAAATAAAATAAGGATTAGGATTATCCGACCGGATGTTTTTCCGCTGTTAGAGCACCCTGACATATGATGCGACTTTTACTAGACTCAAAAAATCTGTTATTTTTATTCTTACAGACAATAGTTTGAATTAAATAACACACCTGCCCTATTCTTAATAAATACGAGGATTAAATACATTAACAGGAGCAAACACTATTTTACGTTATATTTCTATTGAAATTTAGCCATCTGGTTTTTCACCACTCGTATGTCATTCACCTGTCCACCTGAAAAATTGGTTAAGTACTACGTCACCACATTGCTTAATACTTTGAAATTTCTATTCTTGTGTTAGCAAAGAAACTCCTAAATACATAAGTAAGTGGCAAATCGGCCATTGACCATTTCACACACACACACACACACACACACACACTCTCACACACACTGTGTGTGTGTGTCTCTCTCTCTCTCTCATTATGTAAGTTGGTTGACCGATGATATTGCGCCATACGTTTTCTCCAATAGTGTTAAAATATCATGTTATACACTTTTGTAAGCAACTGTCGCTTTAAAGTACAACATGGTATGATGATATGAAAACTAAAACTTGATCTTTTTGGACAGGTTATCAGGAAGGTAAGTTTGATGTTTCTTATCCTATCAGGAAGTACTAATAAAAGAAGAAACAGGGGCGAACAAAGACTGTCATTTCTAAGTAATCTATTAAACTCGATATATGTCAATACCAGATTTTCTTCATGACTGAAATAACAGAAAGCAATGAAGGTCATGACAGCAAATGTTTTAAGAGATGCTTCTAAGGCAGACAAACAGACAGATGGACAAAAAAATCGAGAAAGATTAATAGATAGATAGTTAGATTGATAGATAGATAGATAGATAGATAGATAGATAGATAAATAGATAGATGAATAGATGGATAGCTAGCTAGATAGATAGATAGATAGATAGATAGATAGATAGATAGATAGATGGATTGATTGATAGATAGATAGATGGATAAATAGATAGATTGATTGATTGATAGATAGATAGATGGATAGATTGATTGATTGATTGATAGATAGATAAATAGATTGATTGATAGATTGATTGATTGATAGATAGATAAATAGATTGATTGATAGATAGATAGATAGATAGATAGATAGATAGATGGATATGTAGATAGGTGTGAATAGATAAACTCAGAGCGAATGAAGATGCACATATTTATAAGTCCTTAAAAGATAGATAGATAGATAGATAGATAGATAGATAGGTGGATATATAGATAGGTGTGAATAGATAAACTCGGAGCGAATGAAGATGCACATATTTATAAGTCCTTTATAGATAGATAGATAGATAGATATATAGATAGGTGTGAATAGATAAACTCAGAGCGAAAAAAGATGCACATATTTGTAAGTCCTTTATTTTTCAGTAAACATAACATAGTGGATTGAATTCCTCACATTTCTGTTTCATTTCTGCTCCAAATGTTTTTGAATGAACCAAACGTGACTTTAGTAACGGAACAGGCTTAAGCAGGATCAAAGAACTTATATGAATCTCATTTCATTCACTAAGGTAACTAAAGTAACGCCAAGGAAATAGATTTAAAAAAATAATATGCGTCGATAAAACCTCATATTTTTAAGAAGCCAATCTCAAAAATGCTGTCGGGTATTACAAGAGCAATAAACAGTGTTTTTTTTCAAGCTCAACATCACAAAATATATGAGGAAAGAGGAAAGGGGGAGAAGGAAGGAAGTTTGGAGTTTTTATTTTCATGTATTAATCTTCTTTCAAAAAGCTGCAACATTGCAAAATGGGGGTTTAGTAACTGTACCCATGTCCTACTACAATGCCCTAAAGCCACACATCTTAAAGAAACGACTATAACATCTTAACACTTAAAGTGCATGATCAACAACTACCCCTTTTATGAGAAAAACTGCTTCTTTGCTTTATAATAGACATCAACCGGACCCTGGGCTTTGATAGTAAACGTAGGACATCGCAAGTGCTCTTCCAAATTATCCAAGCCACTCTCCAAATCTTCAGGGCCTATTCACAAAGGCGACTTACCAGTTTTCTTGACCTACATAAGCACATCCACTGCAAGAAAACCAAAATACCTTTAGATCGTCATATTTAAATCACAGAATATAATTAGATTGTTACAATGTATATTATTTTATATTCTGTTAACATATAGCCAAATTACATAGCAACTTATATACAGTACAGAGACCAAAGTCACAATCGGTTAGTCTGCAAATTACCAAAATAAAGCAATAGAGAGCATTAAGGACCATGTTACGATGTTACTAAAGAAGATAAAATATTGAACAGAACCTTTAAAACATCTCAAAACATACAAATGAAAAATTTCAGTGGTTACAAAAATAGAATCCTGGCACACACGATCTTGATGATTCCTGCATTATTTGTTTTCCTGCGTGCACCCTCTCCCTGTTAATTAAAAATACACAAAAAAGATCTGCAACCAATTCCTTTTATTCGCAGTAACATACAGTAAATAAACGCCAGGATTTTAGCAAAAGGACAATTCTATCAAAGTTACATGAAAAGTTTCTCAAAGAAGGAAAAAGACCAAATAAGTCGAAACGTCGCTTTCTCTCACTTCTTGTCACAAGGATTAAAAGGGAATTTTTGAGATCTTTCTTTTTGAGGTTCTTCTCCTTTTCCTTATATCCAATTGAGAACTTCCAGGTCATTTTTTAAGTTTTTATCTTAAGAACATTAATCTAAACATATTTTAAAGTTGCTTAAAACATAAAGCTTGTTGAAAAAGAAAAAAATCTTGACTTGAATTTCCATACAGGTTTTTGGTGTTTTAAAGGATACTCTACTCATTTCCCTCAAATAAAGATAAGTTTTATAGTGCAATATGGCTGGAAATATATCTTGATATGCATTTTAATAAATTCTTCTCTTATTGGAAAGCTGTAGTAATTCGACAGACGTGGTACACATGTAGTAGTGCCATTTACAGTTACAGAAAAGATCAAGAATAAAGGCTGGTTCAGAAAGCTTTGTTCTTAAACTGACCACAGGTTGAATGGCTCGATGAAGAGGTACGTACATCTCGAAAAGTAACTCCGTGTAACTGACTTGGCCTATTACATCCATTATCCTCCAAGCTTGATCATTGGGTACTACTGAATCAACCGGGCTCTGGTTCTGGACGATATTCAAGTTTTATGAAACGAATTGGCCTTGCAAAATCTAACTTGTAACATCTTTCGTATAAGAGGCAACATTAGAACATTTGACAATTATTTTAGGCCATGTCTTAAAGAAAATATATTATTGAAATTATGACTTGCAAGCTATATATAAAATGGTAAACATGGTCATCAAGTGATGATCCATGATTGTAGTATATACCACCAGACCTATTTACTTTTCTCTTGTTCATCAACAAAAACTACCATCTAACATTTTTCATCACTTTTTTCACCATATCTCTATTCATTTCTATCCTTCATCCATCATCTCTCCTCATTCTATTTGCGAATAATTCATTCTTATGTTTTTCGTTGTGTTTTCTTTTGTGTTGTCATGTGAATTGTCCATGTATGTATTGTCCGATTATTGTCATAAAATCAGCCAGTTCTCTCTTTGGCTAAAGGTTTCTGAGTGTTTCACTCTTAAACTATATATCATCAACCATATACTGTTACTATGAGTTAATCTGAACCCACAAAAAATAACTGTACTTTCAGTCGCGGTATATATCTTTAGTTTTTTTGCATAATGAGAATAACAAAAACAATAATATTGAACGAGGATGCCAACAACAATCATCGTCACTTTTTGTTCTTAATTATTTTAGATTTTCAAATTGGCATTCCAGTTTCTATTCTCTTTGGCATATATACAACATGAATTTTTGTCACTAAACAGTGCAATAACAAAATTAGTCGCAGTCTAAACATTTTCGATATCAATGTTATACAATATAAATATTAATAAATATATAAATATTATCCAATCTTAATATTATCTAATAAAAATATGATCCAATGCAAATATCCATAATTCCTCATTTTTCCAATGAGACGCTTCAAATGGAACCATCCTAGCCAAGCAAATCAGAAAAAAAGGATTAAAAGTATGAAAATAAAACAATATTAATGATGCTCAATGTCAAAGAGATTTCCAAATTATTACAAACATTTTTAGGTTATTCATAGGGAATTCATCCAGATTACATGTTGCCTTGGCATCAGTTTCTGTTGCTGATTAAAAATGCAAGCATATTGCAGGTGTTGTAATTGTAACTTGAACTTCTGACAAGCTATCAGACGTAAACAAAGTGAAAACTCAGACATCTCTGGTTAGCATTTGGTTTTCTGGACTGATGGCTTAATACTGAAATGAAATCAAACGTAATTAAGTATTTAAATAAGGAAAAATTAAATTTAAATATGGAAAAAATACTACTTCTTAAAAAGAAGAAGAAGGATCCTTCTCTTTATTATTGAAACCCGAAATACGAACACACTAGATGATAGCACCAGGTTCTATTTTTAAGTCTCCCCGTGGCTGAAGGACAGAACTAAAATGCTTGAATTGTTCTCCTTCGAATAGGGATGGAAATATTTTTACCCAAATGTCGATGTAAATAATATTTTAAAATGCCTCAAAATTGATTCTTTATATAGGAATAAACTTAATTAAGATAACACAAAGGTAATTAAAAATAAAAACTCTTTTTTAATCAATCTATTACTTTGCACGTTAAAAAGGAAGGGTCTGCCTCTGTCTTTTCAGATAAGTAGTATAATAATTAATAATAATTATAATAATTAATTATAATTATAATAATTAATAAGAATTATAATAATTAATAATTATAATAAATAATTATTATTATAATAATTATAATAATAATTATAATAATTATAATATTTATTATAATAACTTATAAGTAATTTTCCCCAAAACGATTTTTTTCACTAAAGCATCTAAAAGATCGATGGGATATAATTAATTTATTTAAATTTGGATGAAGAAAATATAAATAACAATAAACAACTTAAACTTGTGTTAAGCTGAGATTTCTTTAATGAATTACAGTTGGTGCAAATTGCTGATCGTAAGCATTCACGCACAGCCTTAAACAACGGACCACCGACCAGCAATTCAACAGCGCTTTAACAACGCCGAAAGCAGCGAAATAAATATAAACCGGAAAAAATACTTCCGGCAGAAATTGATAATACAAATAAAGAAGAATAAGTGATAATTAATGGTATTCCAGATTTTTGCTAACTATCATAGCAGCGGGGAGCTTCCGTCATCCTTCAGCCATGGCTGGAACTGAATCGATCGTGAAAATGAAATCATTTATGTAGACTCAATCAATTTATTGCAATAGCATGGGGTTTGGAATACCTCTGTTTAATAAAATTGATTTTATTTTTGCTCGATCAGAATATTTCGTAATGCTTGTATTTATTTAATAACTGAAAGAAACAATCATATTTTCCCGTTGTGTTAAAATGTAAGTTTGCTGAACACAACTTCCTCTAGAGACCTTATTTGAAATGTTTCTTAAGATGTACAAAAGAGCGAAAGGAAGAGAAAGAAACTCGTTGTAACCAATAGCACACACACACACACACACACACAC
>RDPX01000226.1:387177-421265 GCA_003991215.1 Morbakka virulenta
CGTCTATCTAGTTACCTGTCTACCTTATTACTCTGATCAAAACTTCGAATTTTCTGGCTTAATATATAATATATAATATATAATATATAATATATAATATATAATATATAATATATAATATATAATATATAATATATAATATATAATATATAATATATAATATATAATATATAATATAGGATATCCTATTTGGAAAGATGATGAAACTATGACTCGTAACTGGTTAAATTATTTTAAATTCTCTTTTATTATTTTAAACCACAGTTTTTTAATATGATACTTGCAATGATAATTGGCCATTGGCAACAACTGATCATGTGACTTGATCATGTGACATGACAATTCTTTTTCGCTAAATCCTATCCTGTGTTTATGTTACGTCATTGCTTAAGCTTTCTTTTCTTGGGTTAGTTTTTCCAGATTCTTGTACTGATTTGTCATGACTGGGGATAAATGACTTTTGGGTTTTGTTATTCATCATTTAATACCATTTCATTCATCCAAATAATATCGTTTTACTTGATTTTCTTTGAATTTTCTTCATGATGTAATCAGTAATGATAAGAAATGATGATCATTATCTTTTTTGTTCTTTCTACCTTCTCTTAACGTTGTTAAACAAATCTTGTTTATTGTTTAATTATGAATTGTTTTAATCAATTATTGAAAAATTGCTTCGATTAGTAGAATGGATCTTCACAACTTCAGATCAATTTCAAAACATATTAAGTTCTATCTTCTCAAGACAGCAGTTTTGGTCTAAGTAAGCATTATTAATTCAATTTGAAATTTCTTATCTTGCACAAAATGATTGATCTTTCCCTTAATTTAATTTTTTATCTCAAATGAAAAATAATCGTCGAATATTAATCTTTATTGATTTTTATGATGTCTTAGATGAGAAACGTGTTCCACGAGCTGTTCTCGTTGATTTGGAACCAGGCCCCATTGATGCTATCCGTGGAGGAGTTATGCGCAAGCTATTCCGACCAGAAAATCTTATTGTAGGTAAAGTAGACTTTTACAATAGCACTGGTAGAGTTTTGGAACTATTCTTGCAATTTAAAAAACATAAATTAACATATTGTATAAATTATATGTTTTTACATCGATATTTATTGTATCATTACAATATATCATATCACATTATGTAATACAATACAATATAATATAATGTAATATAATATAATATAATATAATATAATATAATATAATATAATATAATATAATATAATATAATATAATATAATATAATATAATATAATATAATATAATATAATATAATATAATATAATATAATATAATATAATATAATATAATATAATATAATATAATATAATATAATATAATATAATATAATATAATATAATATAATATAATATAATATAATATAATATAATATAATATAATATAATATAATATAATATAATATAATATAATATAATATAATATAATATAATATAATATAATATAATATAATATAATATAATATAATATAATATAATATAATATAATATAATATAATATAATATAATATAATATAATATAATATAATATAATATAATATAATATAATATAATATAATATAATATAATATAATATAATATAATATAATATAATATAATATAATATAATATAATATAATATAATATAATATAATATAATATAATATAATATAATATAATATAATATAATATAATATAATATAATATAATATAATATAATATAATATAATATAATATAATATAATATAATATAATATAATATAATATAATATAATATAATATAATATAATATAATATAATATAATATAATATAATATAATATAATATAATATAATATAATATAATATAATATAATATAATATAATATAATATAATATAATATAATATAATATAATATAATATAATATAATATAATATAATATAATATAATATAATATAATATAATATAATA
Source organism: Morbakka virulenta (assembly GCA_003991215.1). NCBI lineage: Eukaryota > Metazoa > Cnidaria > Cubozoa > Carybdeida > Carukiidae > Morbakka > Morbakka virulenta. Next base: position 389,134 of record RDPX01000226.1, read on the forward strand.
TAATATAATATAATATAATATAATATAATATAATATAATATAATATAATATAATATAATATAATATAATATAATATAATATAATATAATATAATATAATATAATATAATATAATATAATATAATATAATATAATATAATATAATATAATATAATATAATATAATATAATATAATATAATATAATATAATATAATATAATATAATATAATATAATATAATATAATATAATATAATATAATATAATATAATATAATATAATATAATATAATATAATATAATATAATATAATATAATATAATATAATATAATATAATATAATATAATATAATATAATATAATATAATATAATATAATATAATATAATATAATATAATATAATATAATATAATATAATATAATATAATATAATATAATATAATATAATATAATATAATATAATATAATATAATATAATATAATATAATATAATATAATATAATATAATATAATATAATATAATATAATATAATATAATATAATATAATATAATATAATATAATATAATATAATATAATATAATATAATATAATATAATATAATATAATATAATATAATATAATATAATATAATATAATATAATATAATATAATATAATATAATATAATATAATATAATATAATATAATATAATATAATATAATATAATATAATATAATATAATATAATATAATATAATATAATATAATATAATATAATATAATATAATATAATATAATATAATATAATATAATATAATATAATATAATATAATATAATATAATATAATATAATATAATATAATATAATATAATATAATATAATATAATATAATATAATATAATATAATATAATATAATATAATATAATATAATATAATATAATATAATATAATATAATATAATATAATATAATATAATATAATATAATATAATATAATATAATATAATATAATATAATATAATATAATATAATATAATATAATATAATATAATATAATATAATATAATATAATATAATATAATATAATATAATATAATATAATATAATATAATATAATATAATATAATATAATATAATATAATATAATATAATATAATATAATATAATATAATATAATATAATATAATATAATATAATATAATATAATATAATATAATATAATATAATATAATATAATATAATATAATATAATATAATATAATATAATATAATATAATATAATATAATATAATATAATATAATATAATATAATATAATATAATATAATATAATATAATATAATATAATATAATATAATATAATATAATATAATATAATATAATATAATATAATATAATATAATATAATATAATATAATATAATATAATATAATATAATATAATATAATATAATATAATATAATATAATATAATATAATATAATATAATATAATATAATATAATATAATATAATATAATATAATATAATATAATATAATATAATATAATATAATATAATATAATATAATATAATATAATATAATATAATATAATATAATATAATATAATATAATATAATATAATATAATATAATATAATATAATATAATATAATATAATATAATATAATATAATATAATATAATATAATATAATATAATATAATATAATATAATATAATATAATATAATATAATATAATATAATATAATATAATATAATATAATATAATATAATATAATATAATATAATATAATATAATATAATATAATATAATATAATATAATATAATATAATATAATATAATATAATATAATNCCAATACAAAAAAACTCAAAAAGTACCCAAAAAGTCCAATCAAAAGTTAGCTTCTGCAGTGAAATGGCTTCCAACCTTACGTAGGGTGAAAAAAAAAGTGAAAAGCAACAACAGCAGCAACAAAAAAGTGAGTATGAATGAGAATTCTTTTTGTGAATGAAAGCGTTCTTCTTGCTCTTGAAGTTCCATTTTTTGACAAGTTCTCTTATTAACGCAGGATCTTATTTTGTAAGCAAAAAGCAAGCGTCATACCATTTCTCCCTATGTTCAAAACCATACCTTTTGCAAAGCCCCCAGTGGATTAATTTCACTAACCCTAATGTCGCCTGTTCTTATATTGAATATGTGTCAGTTTGTCACAATAGTCCACCACACGCGCAATAATTTCTTCTCGTTTTCCACATATTCTATAAGCAGGTGAAACATCCTCTTTATCTTTGTGCCTCCTAATAGGTTTTATCCTCAACGCCTGATCTTGACCGGCCATCAACACCCCCTCTACCTCCTTCTTCAGCCTGCCTTTCCTGAGCCATTCCGGTAACTCGACACTTTTCATTCCTTCAGCCGGTTTTTCATACTTGTCCTGCAACACCTTCTCTCTATAAACTTTTATCCATTTCGCTTTGATTGTTTCCTTTGAAGTACCAAAGCTTAAGAAGTTTTTTCCTTAAGGGATTTTAAAAAGGATTCTTTGTTCTGTTCTACACAGCTGGACAAACTGCTTACCTCGGTCTCAAGGCAATCCTCAACTTTGATTGAATATCTGCCACCATCGTTCTTTTGTAACAGTCTCTCAACATCCACTTGTGTGTGTAATGCCCCAACGCAGTGGTTCCTAACGAGGGCGCTGGAAAATTTTCTTGTAGCAGGGGGGGGGGCTGTTAGAATGAGACGCCCATAACAAAGCCTGAAAAAAATAACGTAGGACACTGCATGACTTTCATCGAAGATCACACAAAATGATTCATGTACAAGGGAAGAACCTCTTGAAACATGCGAAAGAATCTCTCACAATGTTGTGATTTCTTTGAAGTTCATTATTTACTTTATTAGCTGCGTTAATCATGTTTGGATACTTTGGAAAGGAAAAACAATGGGGATTAACACAAGATATGTGCCAATAGCGCCCTTTGTTTTACGTAGCGTTCAACACCTAATTTAAAAATGAATGAAACCAGACTTCCGGTACTCCTCGTGATAAGGAAGGGACTAATTCCTTGTGTGGGGTCTGACTTGTTAAACTTACTTTCAAACAGACACGACACTTTTGGGATTTCGATTGATACACAAATAGCAGAGATTTTTGCGGTTTTTGACTTCTTTGGAAAATGGCAGAGAAGAGAAAGTGTCGTCAGCATTCAATCGATTATTTAAAATTTGGATTCATTCCATCACCTCTAACTGAACAGCAGCTAATGTGTTTATTGTGTGAAGCTGTATTTTCTTGGCTATGAAACCAAGGTTGAGCAAACATTTGGAAAGTAAACACGGAGATAAGGCCAATGAAGATGTGATTTTTTTTCGAAAATTAAAGGAACAATACACCAAACGAACGACTGTTACATCTCTTTTTCAGAAAACAGAAAAACAAAACAACAAGGACCTTACTGCCTCTTGCCACCTATCTGTGATCATCGCAAAATGTGCCAAACCGCATACCATTGAAGAGACACCGATTCTACCTCCAGCGAAGAAAGTTATCACAACAGTGATGGAGCGTGATGTTAGTGAAATCTTGTCGTCAATCCCGCTTAGCAACAATTCTGTGTCCAGCAGAATTGACGAGATGGCTGATAATATCGAATCAAAGCTCTGTGACGATCTGAAGAACTGCGAATTTGCCATTCAGTTAGATGAATCTACCTTGCGATATAGTGAGGCCTTGCTCTTGGCATATGTGCGCTTATTGAGAGATAATTCTGTCACAGAAGAACTTTTATTCGCGCGATCTCTTATACCACGGACACGAAAGGCTTTTCTGTAATTGAAGTGCTAAAGGAATTTTTCAATGAGAAAAGCATTCCTTTGAAAAATATCATTGCATGTGCTACTGATGGTGGTCCAGCAATGATCGGTAGTCAGCGTGGTTTTATAGTTCACAAAAAACCCAGTCACCTGGAGAATTTGCGATTCACTGCGTAATCCATCGTCACCATCTCGTCGCTAAAAGACTGAGTGAGCGCCTAAACTCTTCACTGCATATCGTATTCAAAGCTGTGAATACAATCAAGGCTCATCCTCTTAACGATCGTTCATTTCGCCAGCTCTGTCATGAAAATGACGAATCTTTCGAACGGCTTCTCTTTCACACAGACGTTCGCTGGCTCTCGAAAGGTAACTGTCTGGAGCGTTTTTATGCACTCCATGATATGATCATTGAACTTTAAGAAAAACTTTACAGCTTCACTCTGCGAAGCCGTTATGTCTTCAAATATGATCTAGCATATCTGTGTGACTTCTTCGAAAAAATGAATCAAATGAATCGAAAGCTTCAAGGCCAAAGCATGAATCTCATTAAGGCAAAAGAAATAATAATGTCTTTCATCGATAAATTGACGCTTTTTAAACAAAATATTGCCCGTCAACACCTACACAAGCTTCCTAGTCGGCAAAAATTCGAAAATCAACTTGATGTGTCTGATTATAAAACGTATTGTGCCCAGCTTGATGAAGTTAAGGTAGACATGCTAGTGCGTTTTAAAGATTTGTGCGAACTTTTAATACCAGAATGAGTAATTGAAGCATTCCATGTGGATGTGACCACAATACAGCAATCGTTGCAGGAGGAAATGATCGAAATGCAAAACGATATTGAAGCTAAAGCCAGGTTTAATCGTCTAGGCTACGAAGCTTTTTGGATGTACGAACGCTTTTCTTATCCCTCTCTGTGGGAACATGTTAAATTGTTCGTTCTGGCCTTTTCAACCTCATATTTGGTCGAAAAAGGCTTCAGTGCTGTGCTCCAGGTTTTGAGTAAGCAGAGAAATCCCCTTGACATAACAACAAGGGGAGATCTCAGACTCCTTCTCTCACAACATCAAGCCAGATATCAGTGCATTGGTCGAATCTCATCAGGCACAAGGTGCTCACTGAACTCTGAACAATAATAATACATGTCAGGGGGTTGGGGGTGTTTTTGTTTTAGAGAAAAGAAAGTTGATTTCATCGAATTGTCTTCTGTTAAGAATTTCAAGGAAGGATTTTTTTCCCATTTTTATGGAGGGGTCGGATGGGGGCGTTAAATGTTTTTTGTATTCACAAAGGGGGCGTTTGGCGAGAAAAGGTTGGGAAATACTGCCCTGGAGATTGTTAGAGCTTTCTTGTTTCTTGTGGGCACCTTGTGTTCATATATCCTCCAGTTAATTATTCCTACAGGCCCCCTTTTGCTTTGCCTTTCATGATTCAACTCATTTTACCTTTTGTCATCCATTGTAGCACATTATACATACATATACATATTGTTGCAAAAAGTCATTATCCACAAAGCAGACGAGGAAATACAGCTCCCGGAAGTGCAGAAAGAATTTCAAATATTTCAAAAGAACAAAGCATTATTTGGCGTTGAGAATTAGGCCACGAAAGTCTTCACTGTCACAAGAGAATTTTTGAGGCCGGAAAAGCCCTAACTGTACAAAAAGAAATGATGTGTGAGTGTGTCTTTGTGTGTTTGTGTGTGTGTGTCTCTCTCTCTTTCTCTCCTCTCTCTCTTCCTCCCTCCCTCCCTCTCTCTCTCTCTCTCTCTCTCTCTAGATATATAGATATATATATATATATATATAGATATATCGTTAAAAGGGATTTTGTTGAGAAAAAGGTATGGAGAAAGGGGGGATATGGAAAATAATAGGGAAGAAGTGAGGGAAAAGAGGAGGAAAGGACAGAAAAATAGAAGAAGAATGCAACGTCCAAATTCGCCATTTTTATCTACCTCCACTCCTTGCAATGAAGCTTAAGAAACCTTAAAATCTATCTACTTATTAGGTAATATTTCATGTCCCAAGATACCCCTCTAATCCCTGTTTTGTTATTTATTTTACTTAAGTTTTATGTGCCCAGAAATTATGGGAAAGAAATGTCACAGGGCATTTATGCCATGTGACATCTTGACACACAAGATGACACTTTAAAAGCGTTTGCGCAAGTCTAGAAACAAAGTAAAAATTCACTCTGTAAGTCGTGCACATAAGAGCACTAAAAATAATGGTATTTTTAGTATTTTTAGTCCATTATTTTTAGTTCTCTTAAATGCACGATACAAAGGTCAAATGTCATTAACTATCTTTTTCACTATTACATAAGTCATCAACATTCTCCGTTGTGGGGTCAAATAAAGGAGTTTCTGCATGGAATCGCTCACAACAGATATACCTTCCATATTGTCGTATTCAATGTCATCTGAAGACATACATTTCATTTCTTGCATCGACAAGACACAAGAAGCCTCTTGTTGCCGTATGACAGCAATTTGAAATGGTCTTACTCTTTCAGCAGCGTTTTCTTCCACATCTAAACATCGTCGCTTTCAGCAATGTCTTCACCACGTCCACAAGACCAGTTGGGTATGGACATCATTTTAATCGTACCAAAATACATTCCAAAAATTAAGCAAATGCGTTTTATTAATTCGACCTTAATAATTAAATTAAATGGATCGTATGGGACTCCTTGAGGATATTTTCGTTGAAGAAACATCGAAATCATGCCACTCATATCACTAGTTTGTTATAACGATAGACATTGACTTGTTTTGTCAGATCTTGACTTCCCCAACCCATCAGGTCTCTGAGACGTAGCAAATGGAGGTGGCAGAAGCCTCTTCTTGACATCATTATTGTATGATGACCTAAATGGCGTGCAATATGCAATAGTTACAGTTAATGATACGTGGGGTGATCTTACATGAGATAATCTCCATTTCGCACTTATATGCTTAACCATCTCTTATGCTTTGTCGTCAATATATTCGCTTATTACTGGATACCCATCGATATTGAATCTATACCTCTTAGCGCAAGTCCTATCAGATTACCTGACAGCCAGTGCTACGTTTCAGAAAGGAATCACTTCATGTAGTTTTGCATCACATTTTACTTCAAAAAACACAATCTGTTTTTAATTTCTATTCTAAGTGATTAATCTAAAAAATATTTTGGGTTCATACCCTGTAAAAGGAACTTACAACATACCTAATCAATAACATTTTTGATATTTGACAGAAACAGAAAAATAAAAATTTACCATAAGTAAAATTACTCCCTTCCGGCAGAAACTAAATTTATTACAATTACTCCAATGACGGAAACTAAATTAATTTACAACAAGAGCTTGAAGGGAATGCCTCCAGTTTACTCAGAATGGTCAACGAGGAAAATGTCTACATGGGAAATCAATCGATGACCATTTCACTTCAGATTTTGTGTACTAACTTTTCCGGTGTATTCAAAGGTTTTCAACTCCTGTTTCGGATGAAGTGTATTTCCTTTGTCACCCAAATCCGCTCGATATTGTTTATATTCAAGGAAAGCACCATCTAACTTGTTTCTAAGAGGAATCTTTTTCTCTCCACAATTTTAAATGTACTACTTCCTGATGCATTTGTTACCAAGAGAAATAATTTCTGAAATAATCAAATCCACACAAATTTTGTTTTCATACCTAGGATATTTCCTCTGCCTCCCCATCAACCCCCACGATCAGAAACGATTATTCCTTGTCCTATGAATTTTTGACACTTCTCTCGAATTCTGGAAAGTCTCGTGTGCGTTTCATGTCAGCAGGTTGGTGATACGCTCTCGATCCAAGATAGTTTGCACTTCGAATACCAATGTACGTTGTTCATCAATACACGCTTTTTTTTTATAAGCATAACTCTTATAAGCATATCAGGGTCAAAATCGTGTTTTTCTTAAGAATACTCTAAGCATACCCTCAGGGTGAAAAGTATAAAACAGAAACTGATTTATCGGAAAGTATTTTCTTTTGTTTTGGTAAAATAAAGTAATATTTCTTCAAAAGGGCAAATCAAGAAAAAAACCAAAGTGTTTTAGTTTTTTAAAGTAACGACTTTTCTGTTAAACACTTCAAACAAGCAAATGAAAAATGTCAAATATTCCTTCTCTCTTTACACCATGTTCTTCATTCGACTCTTCGAAATCGTTGTCGTCGTTCTCCAATTCAATCACTTCTTCCTCGTAATCATCTTCATTGATGTTTGCAACGGTTTCAGGTGCGTTCGCTACTGGTGTCTGGTTTGTTGGTTCGACAAGTGAAGGAGGGGGGACTGTGTATTGGGGAAGACCTTCTGGTTTTATCTTCTCGTCATCCGTACCATCAACTGTTATCATGCAGCCAGTTGTTTGCCAAATTCTCTCTCGAAACGAATCATATTTTTCATTGGACAGTTTATCCCAAGCTTCGCCAGCCCAGTGGGAAATAAGAATGCGCCTTTCCTTAGCTGAAAATGGTTTGTCATTACCAAACCAGCGATCTGCGTTTTCTTCTTCGTCTAACCAAAGTTGCTGTTCTTTTGAAATCAAACTCTTAAGGACCTGGGCATAGCCAGCGTCTACAGGCTGCCAAAGGTCGGTGGCATCTGGAAGACCAAACCAAACCAAACCACCTAAGTCGGAAACAGACTTTTTAAAGTTTTCTTCTGTGTGTGTTGACAGGTTATCTAGCAAAAGGACGAATCGTTCCATTCCTTCATCTTTGACAAATTTCTCTAGCGTTTTCTCCAGCCAGTTGTTGGCTACATTTACATCCATCCATGCATTGGGCTGGAAGAATACATGGGTACTTGGGTGCCAAGCCTTTTTTTCGTCTTCAGATATACGTTTGCCTTTCCCCCGAAATATTACGCCGAGCGGTGGTTGATTTCCTTTTACTCTGAACATGACTTGCAAGGAGCATTGTCGCTTTTCAAGGCCGCTACCTAAAAAGAATAAAAACAAGTGAGGGTTGAACTTTTCCTAACTAATATAACATTACATATGAAAATCAAAGGCCGAAGATGATCGTACTTTTTCAGGATTATGTAAATTTATAAAACAAGAAAGAAACAAGTACATGTTATTTCTGAATATTTCGATCTTTTTATGTATGTATTTAAACATTTTCTACTAAAATGATATTAATTTAGCTGCTTACCAGGCTGACTGATCCATGTATTGTGATTGTGGCCTTGTCGAAAATCTATGTATTCATATGTCTTTTTTGCATCGATAACGAATGGAAGGGGCGACTGGTCGACGTTCAACCGTTCGGAAGGAAGAAATCGTCCCCATTTTGGATGATATCTCTCTCCTGTTCCTGTTCTCAAGCATCTTTCTCTAAAAGTAGCGTGCCATTGTTGCAATGGCTTGATCTTGTCTTCTTTGCTCTTCTTTTTACTTCGCTGCTTGGTTCTCATTCTAATATTTCTTCTGCGTAGAAATGATGTGATAACATGCTTTCCAATTTCTGCATCCTTGTTTTTTGTCAGCTCCCTTTGGATTGTTGTTGCTCTTGATTTTAGCCAGTGAAAATTTACACGATGACCCATTGATCGAGCTTTGGTGAAGGCCTGCCACAATTTATGATGCAGGGCGACGTATTTAGTGGTTGGTCGCCGTTTGCGGTAAAGTTTTTTGTGTGAATCTGCTGCATCAAGAAATATGTCTTCCTTCTTTTTTAGCCATCTTGACAGCAATGATTGGGATATGCCATACTTTTCTCCGATTTCGACTTGGGACGATTCAGTTAGCAACATTTCGTGTATTATATCAGCCTTTTGTGAAGACGTGTATGATTTTCATTTGAATTTTCCAGTGTTGCTTTTCTTCACGTTACATTCAACTTGTTTTACCAAGTTTTCAACAACATCTTTGATTATATCTTGCTCCAGTTGCTCCGTTAGTGTTACACTTGTTTCTGGAGGCACGCTTTTAGAAGCCTTAGCTCCATGTGTGAGCAAATGGGTGCTTAAACCTTGTTGATTTTTAAGATGTTTACCACAATGCTCACATATTAAAGTCTTGTGACTCTCCACTGGCTCATTAGGAATTTTTACTTTAGTCACAATGCCTCTATGTTTCACGCTTTTGGTAAAACCAAAATGACCGAGTGTCTTCTGTTTCTTCGAAGGTGGTGCCATCGTTTGACTTAGAAGTTTCTTGTGAGAAAGAACTTTTTTCTAAATTGACCAGCTTTTTACTTGAAAATGTTTTACCTTCTCACGTTTTTACCATAAATCAATGCCCCAGTTATTTCTACGCACCCAAAAATATACAATAAGATGGAGAGACTCGTGACAACAAACCTTTTTTTAGAAACACATTTATTTTTGTCACACTTGCAGCATTTTCGAAAAATAACAAATCAAAGAAGATTGATGTCAGAGCTTCTAAATAAACCAAAGAAGTGACGTCAGACGTAAGAAAAGTTGTTTCTGGTAGAACAATGTCAAAAATAATCGAACCCGAATAAGCATACTGACCTCATTCGATGTATTGAATAAGCATATGTTAAGCATATTTCACCCTGATTTAGAGATAAAACTTAAGCATACTTGACCCTGCTCAAAATTTGCCTATGCTTATAAAAAAAAGCGTGTATGTAAGAAAATTTGGAGTAAATGTTTTCTCTTTCGCCTGTCGCCTGCAATCGAGAGTAACAGCTTGCGTTGCTTTGCAATTACGAAGCCGTGGGCAGGTGATCTGACTTTTTGTTCGGCATGCATCACTACTGGCAATGTGTATTTACTGCAGTCAGTCCGATGGGACCTAGATCTTGTAATCCTGATAATGAAATATGACTTCTTCAGGACCAAGAAATCCCTACCTCTTCCAAATTTTGAAACGTTGAACGGGAATACATGGCACCTGCGTGGCTACTATGCTTAAAATTCCGTGAATGAAGAAGTTCCAGGAAATTGGTGTTCACATGTTTTTTTTCCTTCGATGGTCACAAACATTTCGAGAAATACGTCGCAGCCAAACTGAAGAGCATCGATGGTCAAAGTATTCACTACGAAGAGTAGGCTTCATTCGCTTTTCCAAGGACAAATTTGCTTCAAATCGCAATGATCCGCAGTTTCGTCTTCTCACTCAACTTCTTAGTTTAAAAATTGTCTTTTCGACAGCAACTTCATAATCCGAATCCTTCAACTTGTTTATTTCTTTTCATTCGGGTGACACTGTCAGATTGTACATTTTTATCGTTTTCCTCTTTGTGTGCTTCAATAAAGTATTTAATTGGTTTTTTTAAACAATTTCAATCTTATTCTTTCTGGGATTTAAAATAAATTGAAAAAGTCCTCACAATAACAAAACAGACAGTAAACAAACGCCTTGTTTAAACATCCTTCGAATAAAAACCTGTCCGAACGGAATCAAAACAAAAATTGACTTCAAAAGAGTTTTACGTAATTAACAGTGTAAATTTCAATGTAATATCACACAGTTATTTGAAGAAAATATTCATGAGGAAATTTCAAAGGTCGATATACCCTGAATGGGAAGAGAGATTCTTCATTTGCATTGCGGCATTTTACAGCACTGGTTTTTATTTGAAGCAAAAATATTGGAATTGCAGTTTGAATTAGAGGCTAAACGTTTTATTGCAAGTTCAGGAAGTTCCAAGAAATTTTTCAGAGAATCCCCATAAAATGTAAGCCAGAGTACCCATGGCGCAAAAAAAAAAAAAAAATAAAGGTCACCCGAATGAAAGCAAGCAGCCAAGGCAGCAGCAGCAAGCTTTGCCACACTGGTCCTGATCGTGTCTCACAGCCAAAGGCTCGCACACACAAGGGTAGATGATAATGAATAAATAAATGAAACAGAGGAGCCGTGGCTTAATGGTTGCTGCAACTGCACAGTAACCAAGAGTTCCGGGTTCGATTCCCCGAGCTGTCGAGGAGAATTTAGAACTTTGCAAAGAAAGAAAAAGCCATTGGTTGGCGTCAGGGCATCCGGCCAAGAAATTCCTCACTGCCAAATCGAAGTCCCTCTGAAGGGCACCGTCTTCGTCCAACACATGCTAGCATGTAAAACGGACGTTAAATCGAATATGAGATTTATTGTCTGGCAAGCCAGTGTAAAGCATTGTGTGTTTGTCAAACAATCACAATATGACGCGAGAACCTGTGGTTGTTCAAATTTTGCAAAAAATACTATTCTCCGTGAAGGAAAGAAGGCCTTTTTTCATGCGAATTAGAGGGAGTAGCAAATTAAGAAAAATAATTTGTTAAGTAATAAAAGAACTATAAGACTTCCAATCCCCGCTACATTTTCGTAACAGTTCATAACATAAATGACCATACCCCTTCATCCCTAAGGCGTTACGTACGTTTTGGATGGCCCCTTGGAAAAATCTACATTTTAATAAAGATTTCTGTCTTCAATCCGATATGATATATTATGAGCATGTCACGTGGACTAAATACATTGCAACATACTGAGAAAAGGTTCTTTCGTTTTCACCTTTTTCCCTTTTGTACTCGCTTCTTCAGAAACAACAATTGATAAATACTTTGTTTTTCATCAAATAGGAAGTCACGGCGCAGGCAATAATTGGGCCAAGGGGCATCTCACTCGCGGAGCAGCATTGGTGGATCAAATACTTGACGTTGCCCGTAAAGAATCCGAACTTTGCGACTGTTTACAAGGTTTCCAACTATCTCATTCACTCGGGGGAGGTACTGGCTCTGGCTTGGGCACCAACATTTTAATTCATTTACGAGATGAATATCCGGACCGGATGGTTTCTTGTGTGAGTGTCTTTCCGTCTCCCAAGGTATCTGATGTTGTTGTCGAGCCTTACAACAGTCTTCTGGCCTTGGACTGTTTGTTGGAATCTTGTGATGAAGTTTTTTGCATGGATAACGAGGCTCTGTATAATATCTGCTTTAGAAATCTTAAGAAAAAACAAATTTCCTACCCAGATCTTAACAGCCTTGTAGCAACAACAATGAGTGGAATCACAACAAGCTTGAGGTTCCCTGGACAGGTAAGATTGCTTATCTATCTACGTATTATTGTAAAAGTGATTTTTTTAAAAGCAGATGAAGTAATATTGCTCCCCGAAAGTTCTAAAAGAATTTAAAATATTTCAAAAGAAAAAAACCCCATTATTTGGCGTTGGGAATTTGCCAAAGGAATTCTCAACTTTCCCAAGAGAGTTATCGACGCCGGAAGAGCCCCAGATCTACAAAAGGAAAAAAGAAGGAAAAGAGAGAGAGAGAAGAAGAAGAAGAAGAGTGAAAAACAGATATATATATATGTATATATATGTATATATATTGTTATAAAAGAGTATTATTTGAAAATAATAAACTATTTCTTGTTGTGACTGGTAGATTTGCAAAAAACTCACCCCACACAAATTTGATTGTTAGTTCTACTGAGAGTATTACTGCTATTAACTGTCATAAGAATTATTAACTGTTCCCTGTCTCTAGAATCTTTCGCCAGTTGGAAGAATTTAACAAATTTGGGAGATAAATCTTTAAGATGACTTGTGCATTAACCTTCTGTTAAGCTTTTATTTAGAAATTTATTTGTGATGATATTAATAAGCAGTTCAATAATTGATATGTCAGCTATTAAACATGGCCATAAGTGACGATTTCAAAGGATGAACGAAAGAGATATTTGAGAAAAGTACTGCAGATAAGAGTTATACATCTCACCTGCGATGGCATCTGTTGATAACAAAAAATCTCCTGTTTGTTAAAGTAATGGCATTGTTATAATGAGCCCCTATCTCAAGCTGTTTATTACTTTTTTCCGTGTTAATAATAAATACTATAGTAAAATCCATTAGTATTTCTTTAGTTATTAGACCTGCGTCAAATCTTTTAGGAGGGCGTCAATGATCAAAGTATGCCCACGACACTGATAAAGATTTTTGACAGACCATTGTTAATTGTACTGAATGGATTTTTAATATCTGCAATAAAAAAAGTAATGAAATTAAAAACTAAAATTTTCACATGCTGGTATTTTAACAGCTTGTCTTCCTTTCTTTCTTTATCTTTCCTTCTTTCCATTTTTCCTTCTCCTTCGCACAAACACACACATACACACACACATATATATATATACACACACATACATATGGTGGACGACAAAAAAAATCAACAAAACTTAGTTTAGAACTGTCAGTTTCATGTTTTCACAATCGTCAGCTAAATACATTTTTTTTGTCGTCCACCATATTATAGCTCCAATATTTTTATATTATTGAGCACTGTCGATAGCTAATAATTACTTCGATTCTGGTATATATATATGATGTGATATGTGATGTGATGTGATATATATATATATATATATTTTTTTTATCACAATTGCTCTCTTCTGCCCTTTGCTGACATTCCTTTTCTCATGCTAAATTACAAAATCAATATCGCCTTTTTGGTCTAGACATATGACCTCATAGGGACGAAGAGACAGAACCAATTAAGAAAATAATTTGTATCAGAAAATAACAAATTATGGTTACCCAATGAAAATACAAAATGTGAAAGCAATTTTTCCGAAGGTATTATTGCATTTTTTCATTTTTCTCCTTCCTTAGCTCAACTCTGATCTTCGAAAGTTAGCAGTTAATATGATTCCGTTTCCCCGTCTTCATTTCTTTCTGGCTGGACTTGCCCCTCTTCTGTCTGAAGAAGTGCGACTGTACCAAAGTGGAAGTGTTAAAGAACTGACCAAGGAGCTTTTTCAACAGAAGAATATGCTGTGTGATTGTAATCCAGATGCTGGGCGTTATCTAACATTTGCTGCTATGTACCGAGGTAAAGTAGCTATGAGAGACGTGGATGCATCGCTAAGAGCTCATCAACAAAGAAACAGTGCTAAATTTGTAGAATGGATTCCCAACAATGCAAAAGTGTCCCATTGTGATGTTCCTCCTGAGGGTTTAACTCTCTCTGCTACTTTTTTGGCTAATAATACTGCTATTCAAGAAATCATGAAAAGAATCAAAGAGCACTTTTTAAGAATGTTCAGAAGAAGAGCATTTCTTCATTGGTATTTAAATGAAGGCTTGGATATGTTGCAATTCACAGATGTAAGTTACCATAATGGTGTTTCAAATTTTGTTTTGTATTGTTTGATGGTGACAACAACAAAAATTATTACTTAAGGTCTGAATTTCGTTAATAAAATTAGGCCCATTTCGGTCCAAACTTTTTTTGTTACTAGATTGGACGAGAAAACACAATTCAATCTGTTTTTATCAGTGAAGAAAATAATGAGAGAATCCACTAAGCTCATCCAAGNCATACACACACACATATATATATATACACACACATACATATGGTGGACGACAAAAAAAATCAACAAAACTTAGTTTAGAACTGTCAGTTTCATGTTTTCACAATCGTCAGCTAAATACATTTTTTTTGTCGTCCACCATATTATAGCTCCAATATTTTTATATTATTGAGCACTGTCGATAGCTAATAATTACTTCGATTCTGGTATATATATATGATGTGATATGTGATGTGATGTGATATATATATATATATATATTTTTTTTATCACAATTGCTCTCTTCTGCCCTTTGCTGACATTCCTTTTCTCATGCTAAATTACAAAATCAATATCGCCTTTTTGGTCTAGACATATGACCTCATAGGGACGAAGAGACAGAACCAATTAAGAAAATAATTTTTATCAGAAAATAACAAATTATGGTTACCCAATGAAAATACAAAATGTGAAAGCAATTTTTCCGAAGGTATTATTGCATTTTTTCATTTTTCTCCTTCCTTAGCTCAACTCTGATCTTCGAAAGTTAGCAGTTAATATGATTCCGTTTCCCCGTCTTCATTTCTTTCTGGCTGGACTTGCCCCTCTTCTGTCCGAAGAAGTGCGACTGTACCAAAGTGGAAGTGTTAAAGAACTGACCAAGGAGCTTTTTCAACAGAAGAATATGCTGTGTGATTGTAATCCAGATGCTGGGCGTTATCTAACATTTGCTGCTATGTACCGAGGTAAAGTAGCTATGAGAGACGTGGATGCATCGCTAAGAGCTCATCAACAAAGAAACAGTGCTAAATTTGTAGAATGGATTCCCAACAATGCAAAAGTGTCCCATTGTGATGTTCCTCCTGAGGGTTTAACTCTCTCTGCTACTTTTTTGGCTAATAATACTGCTATTCAAGAAATCATGAAAAGAATCAAAGAGCACTTTTTAAGAATGTTCAGAAGAAGAGCATTTCTTCATTGGTATTTAAATGAAGGCTTGGATATGTTGCAATTCACAGATGTAAGTTACCATAATGGTGTTTCAAATTTTGTTTTGTATTGTTTGATGGTGACAACAACAAAAATTATTACTTAAGGTCTGAATTTCGTTAATAAAATTAGGCCCATTTCGGTCCAAACTTTTTTTGTTACTAGATTGGACGAGAAAACACAATTCAATCTGTTTTTATCAGTGAAGAAAATAATGAGAGAATCCACTAAGCTCATCCAAGTTTTGTAGTTGATTTTGGAAAACAAGGAGGAGGAAAGAAAGTTTGCTATCTTCTGTGGCTGGCTCCCAAAACAATCGAAGAGCAAAAACAAATTCTTTTTGTTCACAAAGAAGAGGAGAGGAAAGACGAATATTCATCGAATTACAAATAACAATTTGTTGAATAGCCTAACAGTGTCGTTTATTACTGTCGTTTAACTTTTTTTTCTTCTGGTACTAGACAAGATTCAACGAAAAAAACCTTAAGGGCGTACTCCTACGTATCCGGTATCACACCGATATTTACCTTCGCAAACAACCACACTCGAACTTGTGGCAGGAAAAACTTTCTTTGTGAGTAAACGAATAACTTTCCGTGACGTGAAAAATGACTTTATGTGCAGAAGCATTCGAAAGCTACCCTGGTTGAATTTCAAATGTAATAGTAACCTATTCTAGCCAGGTATGTTTGCGGTATGAGACTGTTGTACAGAAAAAGCACAAAAGATGCCGTGGCCCTTAGTCGCTAGCAGTTGAAAAATAGTGTGGTAAGAACCCCCAGGAAAATGGCTCGTTGATCTGTAGGTATAGTGTGAGAATCCTTAGGAGTCAAGAGAAATTACCAGAATTAAAACATGAAATAGAAAAGGCTCAGCTTTAAAGGGAATATATTGGACTGCCAGAAACAGGGGGGAAGGTGGGTGGAAGTGTGTGCTGTATAGAATTAGAAAAGGACAAGTTCTTTTTGGAGTGTGTGTGGGCTGTGGGGTGGGGACGGGGTAAGCATTTGGACAGCATGAATAAGAAAACGGAAATAAAATAGAAACAACCCTAGTACAGTCTACAAAATGTCAAGTTCTTGTCAAAACACATTATCTAAATAACGAGGAAACGAAGTTGTCATAAGGAAGCTCATATCCCAAAGTAAGGAAAAATATTGGCCACTAGTTAAGTAAATCAAGGCAGATATTTTACAATATGGGAGTGGCTCAGCGAGTTAATAATATAACCAGAGATGGCAATCTTGTCAGGAGCATCACCAAGATAGGTGCAATGTTTGAAAAAGCAAAAAGTCGTCAGAAAACTACATGACAAAATGAGCATTACCAGTCTACCAGCAGATAGAAAAAAAGATACTTAATTCAGCTAAAAGATGTAAGGGGTTGTCAATACGTGATATTGATGAACTCGTTAATTGCTAATAAAATCTTTCCAATGAAGAACATAGAAACCTCAGATGAAGAATGATAGACAACACAGAATTATAAATACTGGGGGGTTATCTCAAACCGAGGAAAATACAGTAGAGCTTAGAGCACGTTCACCTGTTAACCGAGAACTTCACTTTAAATCGAACAATCGTGCTGTATGGTTGTTGATTATCACAGCATCGAGGATTGAAAGTGATATTATCTATCGAAAGAAAGCTGAGCTAAAAGCCATGGATAGAAAATTGCAATAAAATTGACAGTTTGTTGCAATTCATTACTAGCCGTGAAAGGCCTTGGAAGCTCCTGCAGTTGACACCCTCCGGAAATAGAGCGTGCAGATGAATCATGCTATAGAATTTGTAAGATCTGATAAAAATGATCAGAAATACCATTACAGAGTGAATATTTGTAACAATGTTCCGTGTGACACATGGTCACAAAAAAAAGTAGGCAAGTACTAATACCTGGATAGGGAAATTACTAGGCTCTAAAATGCTTGTGAATACCAATTCCTGTCTTTGTTGGAACTTTAGGAATTGCTACAAGCAATCGTGATGCCTACATTTAGAATATTGATTTTGAGACATGGAGTGGATAACTTTGGGAAGCAAATCTTAGTATCGTGATAAGAACCTTAAAGGGAATGATTGATACTTAAGGCTATGAGATATAGCCCACCCTTCTGAGTAATCCAAGCGTCAGCAAGTACTATATTGTTTACCGAACGAGATCAGTTCCTCAAGAACAAAAAATCGTGTATCTAGTGTTATTTCTCTACAGTTCCTTGCATTGTATGCTTTGAATAACATTTTTAACAATATCTATCATTACTTCTTTCCTGGTTTCCTTCCTAGGCTGACTCTAATATTAGTGATTTGGTGTCCGAGTATCAACAGTTGACGGAGATGACAGTAGATGACAGTTTTTACGAAGAGGGTGACCTCGACGATTCTCTCGAAGATGTCGACTCCAGTGTCGGGCTGGTAGATCTTTCAGACTAAGTGCAATGGAGGCTGGCTGCAAATATTAATCATGCATATTCATATTAATTGTACCAATATGGTAAAAGCAGGGGAAAGTGATTTTGTGCTTTTTTAAATTGACTTAATAAACTTAAGAAATCATAAAAAAGAGTCTTTTAATAATGTCTTTTTGCAATAAACAATAATTGTTCGCAAGGCTAGGTAGTGGTTAGATATTGCTTATTCCATACATGAATGGACCAATAAAGAGCCTCCTTTCCTTAACTATCCTAGAATCTGGGGACACCACTTTTATAATTTTCGATAACGAATTGGTAGATCGGGTTAGGCATTTGGTAATGATCAAATTCGCTTATTTTCTGTGGTGACAAGGTTAAGAGCATCGTAAAACTCTCTAAATATCGATGTGCATGTTTTTCTTTGAGAAAGAATGACGTACTTATATGAAGATTATTGAAGAGTAACAATGTTGATTGATATCAAGATTCTTATTTTCTTTAAGGAAAAGTCAAGGATACAATCAATGTGCTAGGGAGGTGAAATTTGCTACTCTACCGTCATAAAATCAAAAGTTCATAGAAAAACAAAAATAAGTACCTTCCATCCACTGCCCAGCCCAAATGTCATTGGTATTTTGGATCCTGCTAATTTTTAGACATTTAGATAATATTTATTTATCCGGAAAAGACTGCGCTGGAAGTTTCATTTTGGTTGTATAGCAACTGCATAAAAGGAAATTGTCTCTGGTGAAGAAACAAGCGCATTTCTAAAGGCTGCATCTATTTCAAATATTCAAAGAAAACCAAAAAGAAAATTCTGAAGTGTGAGAGTGTACTTCAATTTTTCCAATATTCTAGTTCAGACAAGTCAGATGACAAGATTGAAGTAAAAGGCAGAAAAATCTGACAACTGATCAATATTATTAATAGCAAAATGTTTATTATTAGTTTCTGTATATCAAATTGTAGATAATTTATCTTGTATTTGTACCTTACCTGAGTCTAGGGGGATTAGTTTTTCTGTTGTGGAACCCACTTCAAACAAACTATGTTTTCACGCACATTCATAATGCATTAAATGATAAAACAATGTTTTCAAATTGAGGTCAACTACGGACACAGCACACCTAGAAGGAATTTACGATTGATTAATAGCAGATTACTGGATAAAAGAATTGTCAATCTAGCAATGGGTAAGCTTAATATGGTAAGATTGAAAAATATCTTTACTTGCCACGTTGTTTTATCAAAGAACAGTGATATGGAATAACATTTATGTGATCTCTTTATCAATCGAATAAAGATTCTGTCGGAAAAAGATTCTATCGAAAAAAGATTCTATCGAAAGATATTCTATCGAACGAATCAACTGACGTCACAAAACCTTCTATGATCCTTAATGACAACAGCATTTTTGCATTCATCTCTTCTGCAAGCGTTTTGAATGATTGAAACTCAATTCTATTTTAGCTGCGAGATGGCTGGCATGGAGTTGAGATGAAAAATCTAAATGGTTAATTGTCATGCTCAAAACCATTGCAATATCTTCTTTCACCGATTCATGTAGCCTGTGTACCTGCAAAACGTCAAGGTTTTGGAACAAAAAATGCCTTTTTATCCAAATCCATTCATAGCGACAACGATGTGATGTACTTTGCAGGAAATAAGAACTTTAAAAATTTAAGTGCTGCAATTTTGTTCTATCAAGCAATTTGGAAGCATATTTTTAAACATCATTTTATGCATGTAATTTATACAAATGATAAACTTCGATAGTCAAAATAAGAAAAAAAATAATAACAAAAATTGCCCTTAAAGCACGTTTGATAAACCAGATTTTGGAAAATCGAAACCCGCTGATTCTGAAAGTCATGTGACCTAATCTGCCATTTTATTTTGTGTCAGTACCATTTACGTTCAACATTATTTGTACTATGAAAATTAATCA
Organism: Morbakka virulenta; assembly: GCA_003991215.1. Classification (NCBI taxonomy): domain Eukaryota; kingdom Metazoa; phylum Cnidaria; class Cubozoa; order Carybdeida; family Carukiidae; genus Morbakka; species Morbakka virulenta. Next base: position 409,533 of record RDPX01000226.1, read on the forward strand.
CAGAATAAAACAAATAGCCTCCATTCGTAAAGGGGGCTCCTTAAGCCCAGTCAAAATAGCATAACTGATTATCTTAAGATCTTAAGGCCAAACATAAAGGAGTGAGTTGAGATCCACTTCTTTTCTTCCTTGCGTCATTTTGAATCAAGGTCTATTTTCAAAACAATGGTAAATGGTGTCACAATGAGTGTTTTACATCGCTTGACTAAACGTTGATTTCACATGCATATTGTGTCTAGCGTTAAGTAAAGTTTCTAATGGGCACTTCAGTTCTGCATACTGTCCAAGTTCATATGTCTGAAAATCGGGAGATTTAACAAAATACAACTGGGGGTTTGCTCTGCAGATTTCACTCTGAAATAAGACGTTTTTCGGGTTAAAATCAACCTTAACAGAGAATGATATTAGTGATTATATAATCAATAATAATATTAATTCATAATATAATTCATAATTTTGTTTGATATTTTGATCTTACAAACAAAAACTAGAAAATGATAGACATATCTGACATGTTATTCCGCGTCTAGATAACATAAAATATAAGAACGTAATCTCGGCTGATTTCAAAACCATGATGGAGTAATGGAAAAAACGCGAAGAAATGAAAAAATAAGACATATTGACCAATTTCTTAAGGAATCTGGAGATTTCTTTGAGAATCGGGAGATCGGGAGTTGAACTCCAAAATCCGGAGACTTGGACCATATGGTTCTGATCGCATGTCAAGTCGTATTTCTCTCTAAATTGCTTCTGGGAAGCGTGTTTAAAAGTCCACACACTAAACTTGCAAGTACAATCTAGATGAGTACTTTTACCAAATCTGACATTTAATGGGCAACTCTTTTGTGTCAGTCCATGTTCTTCAGACTATTTTTTCCATTGGACAGGCTATGAGTCTGGTAGTTGTAAACAACGTTCTTTAGAATTTTGGGGTTTACATATTCACAGAATCCATTTTCAATCCTGTTAATAACTTCTGCAAGTTTTTTTCTCTTGAATTTAATGAAAAAATCAAAATTATGATGCAAGAAACAACGGTAAGCCTTATGTAAAATATATTTCAGTAACTAGATACTTATGGATCATCACTGTATTAAAAAATTGGACATATAATATTATTACATTTTATATTATATATATATAACCTGAATATGGAATAAATGGGGCTTAACAGATGTAAAGGATCCACTGTTTTTGGAAATTTACAAGTAGATGGTTAGAATAAGCGGAGGTGTTCAAGATGAGAGAAAAAATCCACACTTGATCGAATCTACAAAAAAATATATTTGTTGGGTGTTTTACTGCACCTTTGAAAGAAGTTGAATGAAACAAAGATAATTTGATACTTGGGTGTAAAAAGTCACTTTTGACACTTAAGCTAGGTACAGGTTTTGAAATGCAACATTTCTGTTATGTTTTCCTTAAAATACTATTGTCAGCCACACATTTATCCCCATTAAANATATATATATATATATATATATATACATATATATATATATACATATATATATATATATAACCTGAATATGGAATAAATGGGGCTTAACAGATGTAAAGGATCCACTGTTTTTGGAAATTTACAAGTAGATGGTTAGAATAAGCGGAGGTGTTCAAGATGAGAGAAAAAATCCACACTTGATCGAATCTACAAAAAAATATATTTGTTGGGTGTTTTACTGCACCTTTGAAAGAAGTTGAATGAAACAAAGATAATTTGATACTTGGGTGTAAAAAGTCACTTTTGACACTTAAGCTAGGTACAGGTTTTGAAATGCAACATTTCTGTTATGTTTTCCTTAAAATACTATTGTCAGCCACACATTTATCCCCATTAAAAACCAAACGCAGGAAAAGGGGAGCTGGAAAAAGAGACAGGGAGTGGACATTTCTCAGGAAGTTAATAAGAAGGGGTTCGGGTCAGATATAATCAATGCTCAAGAGAAAAACACAGCTATCAAAAGCTATCAAAATTGTTTTGTTGATCACTGGTTTTAAATAATTCGTCTGCTACAAAAATCTAGTCAATTATATATGGAAGGTATATCGAAGAAATGCATTGGGTATATCACCGGGAATGAAGTGCTTTTAAGAGTTGGAGATAGCTTTAGAGTTACCAAGACCGTGGCAATCTCAGGTTGATCAGCAACTATTCTGCAACAGCCCAACAGGTATCCCAGGGTGAAGGCATTTCCAAATGTAACTGGCCTTAAAAAATGGTGCACTCAAGCACCCGGTAAGATCTACAAAACCGGAATGTGACTTCCCCTTGACGGGTTGGTAGAGCACAAGCTTAACCTACTCTACAAGAGCACGCCAAAACCAATATCCGATATACTCGTTTGATAGGAAAGCCCACATAATATGTACAAAAACCCCCCAAATTCCAACCGCAATATTGGAATGCTGAAGCCTGTTCAAATGATTTAGGTGGGCGAAGGTCCAAAATAAAAGTGACCGTCAAATTTAATTCCCGTTGTCTATCCTTGGTTCAAAATGGACTATAACTTCAGCCGCTGAATATCCTCCATTCGGAAATCTACCCTGCAAATCAAATAAATTGGGTGATGATGATTTTTTTAGAATAAAAATCCAGGTTGAATGGTGACGATGGGAGGGTAAAGCATTCAAGTTTGCCACCCAGCACCAATCAAGTCAAAGTGAATACTGGAACAGATAATGTAACGACACAAATGAGATAACACAGACAACTAGAAAAACTTTTACATCACGTAAAGGTACGTTATTGTATGACAACAACTCAGGACTACAGCATTCCCCAATTCAAACCAAATTATTAACAACATACAGAAAGATGTTGCTTAAATACCAAATACGTATGCAAATACGCTAGCATAACAGAAAGGAAGAAAGAAAGAAAGTAGGAAGCAGGGAAGAAAGAAAGAAAGGAAGTAGGAAGCAGGGAAGGATGAAAGAAAGGAAGTAGGAAGCAGGGAAGGATGAAAGAAAGGAAGTAGGAAGCAGGGAAGGATGAAAGAAAGGAAGTAGGAAGCAGGGAAGGATGAAAGAAAGGAAGTAGGAAGCAGGGAAGGAAGAAAGAAAGGAAGTAGGAAGCAGGGAAGGAAGAAAGAAAGGAAGTAGGAAGCAGGGAAGGAAGAAAGAAAGGAAGTAGGAAGCAGGGAAGGAAAGAAAGAAAGGAAGTAGGAAGCAGGGAAGGAAGAGAGAAAGGAAGTAGGAAGCAGGGAAGGAAGAAAGAAAGGAAGTAGGAAGCAGGGAAGGAAGAAAGAAAGGAAGTAGGAAGCAGGGAAGGAAGAAAGAAAGGAAGTAGGAAGCAGGGAAGGAAGAAAGAAAGGAAGTAGGAAGCAGGGAAGGAAGAAAGAAAGGAAGTAGGAAGCAGGGAAGGAAGAAAGAAAGGAAGTAGGAAGCAGGGAAGGAAGAAAGAAAGGAAGTAGGAAGCAGGGAAGGAAGAAAGAAAGGAAGTAGGAAGCAGGGAAGGAAGAAAGAAAGGAAGTAGGAAGCAGGGAAGGAAGAAAGAAAGGAAGTAGGAAGCAGGGAAGGAAGAAAGAAAGGAAGTAGGAAGCAGGGAAGGAAGAAAGAAAGGAAGTAGGAAGCAGGGAAGGAAGAAAGAAAGGAAGTAGGAAGCAGGGAAGGAAGAAAGAAAGGAAGTAGGAAGCAGGGAAGGAAGAAAGAAAGGAAGTAGGAAGCAGGGAAGGAAGAAAGAAAGGAAGTAGGAAGCAGGGAAGGAAGAAAGAAAGGAAGTAGGAAGCAGGGAAGGAAGAAAGAAAGGAAGTAGGAAGCAGGGAAGGAAGAAAGAAAGGAAGTAGGAAGCAGGGAAGGAAGAAAGAAAGGAAGTAGGAAGCAGGGAAGGAAGAAAGAAAGGAAGTAGGAAGCAGGGAAGAAGGAAAGAAAGGAAGTAGGAACCAAAGTCGGTAAGTAATAAAACAAAAAATAAATCATAAGTAATTAAACAAGTAAGCATGTAAGTATGTAGGTTAATAAGAAAAAATGTAAAAAATGGGTAAAAAAGGAAGCATGGAAAGAAGAAACACGTAAGTACATAAGTAGATCATCAAGTAATTACAAACAAATAGGTCAAAGGTCAAAAGAACTAATTAAACGAGTAAAAAAGGTCGTAAAAAGTAAAAAAAAAATTAATAAAATACGTTATTTCAAATAAATAAAGTAAATAAGCAAGAGAGTTGATTTCCGAAATAAGTATCATATAATGAGATAACATATTAGCCAGCCAACAAACATTTGATATTATTTGCCATTGAAAAATATGGTAAGATTGCAGTTCTACAGAAGAAAACAACTCACGAGTAATTGGTGGTCTTTATCAATTGCTTTTCAAATGCTCTCAGATTTAGAGATGAGCCTGGCCAGAGGCACTTGTATAGAAACTCGCACGTGTGGTGTAGCATGGTGCAAACATAAAAAATCGGGCTTTTAAGGTCATTTGCGGGCCTCCTTTGTCCTTGTTCCAATTTTAACACCAAGTCAGGTGTGGCAGAGGCTCGAATCAGGAATTTCTCGCATCCCCCAGAAACCCGCCATTAAACAGACTGACACAGACACACAGACACACAGACACAAGCACAGACACACACCTTTAACTGCAACACGGATTATCATCACTATCGCCAATACTATCAACATCATCATCATTATCATCACTCCTAGTATTTCATATTGTATCGTACGCAATTATTACCTTAGAGCTAAGACGTTTCTTATTTCGGACGGCGTCAATCTCCATGTCAAAGGTCCAGAATTGGCACCCCAGTAATCCAAAAGTTCCGATACCTAAAAATGCAGGGTTTAATATGTTACTGGTGAAAAATAAACTGGCACCTGATCAAAAGATCTGAAAATGAAACACACTTCACCATGTGATCAGTGTAAATGAGTACAGAAAATGGATTTCTTGTTCAATTGTCTTCCAAGTTGTTTATTACCATTGGAAACCAATGCATGGTAAATTATCTCCAGACAAGCAGGCCAAAAATTCCCCTGGGTCTTTGTCCATGATACATACTTGATAAAATAAGTATTTGAATGATAAACAAGCAAATAAAATCACCATTAAATATCATCAAGTTTTAAAATATACTTTTGTCAACTCTAAACGTCACTTGTTTAAATGTTATCAACTAAAACATTAGAACCCATACGATATTTTTCTACACTCGTCTGTACTATACCTAACCATAAAACTCTAGAATTTATGCTATCCTTTACTATACTATCCTTTATTATATTATAGTATGTCATATAATATTAGACTACAATACATTGCTGTTCTGCTATGATATTTTATCAACTACCCCTGGTGCAAAAGGTGGCTAGTTGATGCTGAATCTGGTATGCTTGTCGACACGATGAATGTAAACCAACAAAATCAACAGTGTTTGAATGTAAATTCTTCGTCCCTCGTTCCACAAACAGAAGAACCCAATGTTTGGCATTAACGAAACCACATATTAAGGTAATTAACCATGGACTCCACTTAATGGTCAATATTGATAAATTTGGTCAATAACACTACGTTTCCCTTACAAACATGTGCTGTGAAAGTCGAGCTAAAATGGCGGCATAAAAGAGGTCTCCATACACTTACTGTACGGCTGAAAATGTCAAAATAAGTAAAAGAAGTCGTTTCAAGTAAAATTTAAACTCATACCGACTGATTTTTCGTTTAGCTTCTGACTAAGGGCCTGCAGGGTCGTTGTGATCAAGAAGGTAAATTTTACCATCTAAGTGTAATATTTCTCTGCATGACATGTAATAGTCAAACAATATTATATCATATTATATATATCATATATACCACTTCCACTTCCAACGTAAAACCATATACCATATATATATATATATATATATGTATAATAGATAAATAACTAGTCAAAAAAACCCCAAAAGCTTGCCCTACCTTCTCAAGATTTAAAACTGTGGCTATTTGTGTCAGGCGTGCAAATTTATCTCGCACTGTCCATTCTGTTGTGCTTGTAAAATAGCCTATTAAACATCTTAATTCTTTATCAAATTGCAAACCGCCAAGCTGTGAAAAAGACCAAAAAAAAAAGAGAACATACTGTAGTGGTGATTAGGGAAGGGGAAGGGGGGGGATAATTCCTTTACCGTTTGTTAAGTTCCGGTTTCGAGCCGACAATTTTTGATCCAACTTGTTTCAGCCGTGGCAGAAAATGTTGGATTTCCTTGGGTAAAGAGTGGCCAGATTAACGGTGGTGGAGGAGGGTCATAGCATTTAACACTTGTCAAATAATAAGTTAATAGGAAAAGAGGAGAGAATTACCACACCTCACGGATGTGGAGCCAAAGGCTTAATGGCTTTTTGATTTGCTTGAATTGTCAATATGGAGATGAGTTTGAAATGCAACACTTAACCATGGTACTAAATCTCACTAAGCTGTCATAGAGCTTTACCCACTGAGGCAACCCCTGATCGGAAATTTAACAACTTTTATTGATTATATATTGAGGCAATAGATTGCCTTAAAATAGCTAAAAATGTCACTTTAACAAGAGATACAATGCCTAAAGAACCTGGGGCTGATAAAGTGTAATAATTTCTTCTTATTTGGAATTCTCAATAGAGAAACGGAAAATAAAAACAATTGTCTATGATGAGATTGGATGCCACGAAGGGTGGGGTTGTCTTAATTTTTCAAGTTGATTTATTGAGGGAGGTTTTAATGATAAATGGTGAAATTGATAACGAAGAAAGAAAAGAATAACAGATACCACTCTTTGAGTTGCAGTCAGGACCGTAAATAGCGGAAGAAAAGGAGCGGGAACCGGGCCTCTGCAAAACTATCGAGCAAAACGATTTGGTGAGAAATATTATCGGCTTTCCTTTTAAAGAAATGGAGACACTAGACCCTACGTTAACGCTACTCTGACTACTCCTGTCATTGCAACATGCCATAGCCACTGTGTCGTCGTACCAAGGTCTAGTTAAAACTATAGTTAATGGCTTTATCTCCATAAGTAGAGAGGTGTCGCCCTCTTGACGCAGCCGTCTGATGTAACACCTGTTTTCTGCGGGGGTCCATAGATGGCGGTCCACATCATCAGTGGTTCATATTAGTTACAGATCAATAAAGAAAATAGTCATTATTTAATTATATACATCTCCCTTTATTATATTCTTTAGGCTTTGATATATACATATCATAGTGGGTTGGGTTGGGAAAGGCGAGGAGACCAAAATGTCCCTGCCATTGTACCACAACTAGGAACTCCCTGAACAAACCAAACATCTCACGCCTCTTAAAACCCAGAGAAAGTAGGAATTGTAACAACCCAGGCAGTTTGCATTATTCCTAAAATTCTGCAGATATGTGACCTCCTATGTCTTCATCTTGCACGTTTTCCACATATCACGCCGGAGATAACTACATGTTCCAGTTCTTGCTTTCTCACTGGGTGTCCCACAAATTTAATTTGTCTGTTTTTAATCACCAATAGCAATTCGCACTTTTTTGACCCCGACAACATAAGAGATGCATAAAATCCTGTGATAACATCTCTGCTTCTTCAATATGATTTAGGACTTCAGTTGACAGTGTCCACGACTCGCAACCATAGAGAAGTGTTAACAAGGCATATGCGGATCATACAGGAGGCGGATCTTGATCTTCATTAACAGTTGCCTGTCTGTCATGAGGGTCCTCTGCCTGTTGTAAGCACTTTTGGCAAAAGAGATTCCTCTCTTTATCCCTTTTTAACAACATCCGTGGTTGAACCGAGATAATTAAAAGTTTCCAATTCATAGGTTTCACAACAAATTGTGAAATCTATGAATTCACTGTTAGTCACAAAAAAAGAAAAGTAGGTGCCTACATAACAAGATCAATTCAAAATCTAAACAGTGTCCAAACACCTGTCATAATTTGCTTCACAGTGTAATAGTCCAATGCGTACTCTTTATCCGGTAGCTCTGCTGACTCCCCCTCCCCCGATTGACAAGACAGATTTACGCCCCTGTTGCAACTCGCCGTACATAAAAACAAGTGGAGGATTACGTCTGGGACTTGTGGCTTGGAAAATTTAATGGTTTTTTATTTCTTTGAATTTTTTCTGGAAGAAAGGACCAAATGATTTCTAATACCAACAAACAGACGTTATGTAAATTACAACCCCCCCCCCCCCCAAAAAAAAAACACAAAACAAAAACAAAAAACAAAAAAACGACTAACATGGATGGCCCATATCCAATCCTTTGTGATGGTAAAAAGGTAGTTGCGAGCAAAGACGATGAAGAAAATCACAAGCATATCTCTCTTTAACCTGCTACTCGCTTCAAGTAAAAGCATTTGAAAATAAAAAATTGTAGATTTTAGCCGTCACTATCAATTAGCGCGTTGTTGTTCTTCATGTTTTCCAAAAGAATTGAATCTGCATCCCAATTTGTTATTTATTACGGATCTAATGTGAATGAAATATCTCCGCCTACTGAAAGCATAAATATTTCGTGAATCGTTGTTAGAGAGAAGCAAACAAACTTGATCACTTTCTATCAAACGTTTCTTTGTTTGTTGATATCATTTTGAGCAAAGACAACATGTCTTGTTGGTTGACAAGTAAATATGGAGCTGTTTTCGAAATGAAGAAACCTAAGCCGTTTTACAAGCCGCTGTTTACCATCAATTCGCAGTTGCCGATTTCCTTCTAAGTTATTTGTATAAACTCCGTTTGTTAATATCTGGAGTTAAAAGTCTCGCACATTCCTTACATGCTGTCAAACCACAACTGTTGGGTATGTCTGCTGTTTGCATTCTCTTTTAACGATTAATGTGTGGTTAATTCGCCTTTTAAGTAAGTCATCGAGCTTCACAGTGCAAATATGACTCAACTTGAAAAGTATGAGATTATAGTTATGACAATGGTGACAGATGGTAAATTCAGACATGCACATTAATTGCAAATAAAAGCAAAAAAAACCCAACCACAGGCTCATTAGAAATATAAATTAGATACTATATTTCGAGATTAATTTCGAAAAGGAATAATAAATCATATTACAGAACTTTAAAATCCCTACAAACTGTTCTTCCCTGTCTGTCTGTCTGTCTGTCTGTCTATTTATCTAGTTATCTTATCTCTTTAGTTTATTTGTGTAGAGTATTAAGTATATTAAAGTATACTATACTATACTATACTATACTATACTATACTGTACTATACTATACTATGCTGTACTATACTATACCATACTATACTATACTGTACTATACAATACTGTACTATACTATACTATACAAAGGCTTTAGATATTTGTAACAAGTTGATTAAAAAAAAGCATACCCTATTAAATGAACATTTCGTCACCGCTTTCTCTAAATTAATTGCAATTTCACTGCAAACAAGTGATACTAAATTATCGTAATTAGCTGACGTCAGTGATGTCTAAAATTCAAAAAAGAGGAAAAATAAAAGAAACACAAATGTTAACTGTTTTTTATCTGAGAACATCAGCCTTCAAAGAGGACATCTTAAGGAAAGATAAAAGCTGGATCAAGCTGTTGAATGTAGTTATTGTAATGCGCGTCTGCTCGACTCAACATAACAGTGACTACAAAAAAAACTCCCAAACATGCAACTGAAAAAAGCCATTTTAATAAGTCAGCACAAACTTTTTACTCTCAAAACAATTCATTTACGAATATCAATAATACAGCCAGTGTAGCCATAGTTGAATCTCAAAGAGAATAATTTTTTCCGTTACTCGATAAGAACTATCACAGAATGAATTATAATAACAGAACAGAACAAATTAAAAGACATTACATAATATTACAGTCACAGGAGTATCTTTCAACACAAGAACGAATGCTGGATGGCACCAATACCAGAATGCTAACAGCAGTGCCGAATAAGTCCTGAAGAGAACACCCAAGAAAAATAAAGTTATATGGAAGCTAGAATGAAGTCATTAGTGAGTTGCTGTTGTGGAAACCAAATCACAACTACACCACAAGAACGTGATGGAGGAGAGTGAGAAAACGAGTGGCACGGAAACGAGAAACCAACAAGATTGGATAATGTCTTCTTTTTTCGGCGTTTCCCATCAGGGATCGCCACAGCGAATTGACTGCTTCCATTTGAGTCGGTCCTGTGCATCTTCCTTGATCAACCCAATCTTCATCATGTCATCACACACACAGCCTCTCCATCTTCTTCTTGGCCTTCCTTGTTTTCTCCAGCCAGGCAACGCCATGTTCAGCACTCGTTTAGCAATGTGCTCCTTCTTCCTCTTTTGCAAATGTCCATATCATCTCTTCAGTGTCTCTTTCCTGCGATCTCACAGACCCCAATGGTACCGCTGATGCTTCATTTCTGCTTGTGTCCTTTCTTGTAATTCCAGGCGATCAACTAAGCATACGCATTTCTGCCGTTTGTATCTTTTTCTAAAGACTCTTGGTTAGAGGGGCTGTCTGCAGTCCGTACAACATCACAGACCTTACCACAGTTTTGTACAGCTTCCCTTTGACCTTGATGGGTACTCTTTTGTCACACAAGATTCCAGTCGTGTTCCGCCAGATGCTGAATCCTGCCTGGATTCTTTTCTTCACTTCTTTAGCACAGTCTTCAGTTTGCTCAATGGTGGACCCGAGGTACTTGAAATTTTCTACCTCTGGAAAGTCATCATGACCGATTTCGAATGGTGATGCGTCTTTTTTTGTTTATGGAGAGGTATTCCGTCTTTGCTCGGGTCGCTTTCAATCATATATACACAATAGAAAGCAAAACTATTTTGAAGTACATCAAAGTTGGTAAAAAAGGAATTAACGTAAACAAGTGACAAGAAGGATGAATATGTCAAAGAATGTTGTGTAATACCAGTGGATATTGGTACATTTTAAGCGAGGATAGAAAAATCAAGGTGCTTTGAGAAGCTATATATCGCAGTTAATACACTGCATTTGAAAACGGCTGAGTAATTAGCGAGAGCTAGAATTTTGACAAAGCTTTCACTATGGAAGATACAAAGAACAATATGTCTTTTGCTGATCTGTTGTGACTTAATATCACCGATACACAAGAAGCTTGGGGGTCCAAGAAGGCAACCTCCACGTGGTGATGCCTGGATGGTGATTAGCCAGGTTTTTCTGACTAGTTAGTAACGAATAGCCTTCATTTCAAGCTGTTCTTCCGTACCATTGAAGAAATCGATCTCGTCGTTCATGTGATTTCAAATCTGGTTCGTCGTCGATTTGGAGAAATTTTTTGAAAAACCAACCAGGAAATGTACGTCTTCGACGCCCCTGTAGTTGGGAGAGATATTCCCGGTGCAGCCTACCCAATTGGTCACAGCTATATACTGGGGGCCGTTGCTGTGGGCTACAGATATTCACTTGTTTTAGCGGTGAGAGAAGGTTTGTTTCCCGTTTCATGAAACCGGATCGAGCTCACCGAGGTGTTCTTCCAATCTGCCTCCAGCAGGTTACACAGACATACACACACACACACACACACACACACACACACACACAACAAGCAAATCCTGGAGTTATCTATATCTTAAGAAGAAAACATAAAGGACATTCTTTTCTGTTTCAGGCATTTTAACTATGCAACCATCTTTATACAAATTAGATAGTTTTAAAACACTTCTTTAAGCATGCGTTATTTTGAATGTATACAATTATTTTTTCAATTGGGAAGGGAACAATTATCAACATTTAAAATTAGAGCATAACCAAAAAGCTTTTGATACGAGCTTCGGTAATCCGATACCTATTC
>RDPX01000226.1:421553-440227 GCA_003991215.1 Morbakka virulenta
GAAGGTTTGTTTCCCGTTTCATGAAACCGGATCGAGCTCACCGAGGTGTTCTTCCAATCTGCCTCCAGCAGGTTACACAGACATACACACACACACACACACACACACACACACACACACAACAAGCAAATCCTGGAGTTATCTATATCTTAAGAAGAAAACATAAAGGACATTCTTTTCTGTTTCAGGCATTTTAACTATGCAACCATCTTTATACAAATTAGATAGTTTTAAAACACTTCTTTAAGCATGCGTTATTTTGAATGTATACAATTATTTTTTCAATTGGGAAGGGAACAATTATCAACATTTAAAATTAGAGCATAACCAAAAAGCTTTTGATACGAGCTTCGGTAATCCGATACCTATTCTGCAGAGCTAGTGAGGAACTAAAAGTCCTTCATTTCCAAGAACATCAGTCAATTTTATATCCTTTTTTCGTCCCTTTTTGTTAGGTAGACAGCAAATATACGAGAAATTAATTATCAGGTCATTTTCTTTTTTTTCTCTATTTCATAGTTGTTTTCTGTTGTTTTACTTACTATTTTCGTTCGTTGCTTTTGTTATTGTTTTTATTGCTTTTGTTTTTGTTTTTATTGCTTTTGTTTTTGTTTTTATTGCTTTTGGTTTTGTTCACAACACATGAATATTATTTCAAAACAATGAGAGCAATTCTCTACCAAAACACCTTATTGTTAATAAAAAAAGTGATTTCTTGAGCAAATTATGTATCATATATATAATGATCATTAATAATAACAACAGATAAAGCTGCTGCCGGTTTGGTAAAAAAAAAAATCAGTAAAACGATCAGCTCATTCAAATATAACAACTTCACCTTCAAAGAAGACAACAATTTCTCCAAACTGATCATAAATGCTTGAACAAACGGGTCATTAACTTCAAAGAATGCATAATTCTCCTACAAAAAAAATAAAAAAACAACTAATCAACACAAACGATTATCACCAGTAACAAAACGGTATAAAGATTCACGTGGTAACATAAAAAAAACCCAGTTAGTGTCTCTTCTTCACATTATTCAAATAAAAATGAATGATGCAAAGACTACAATGCTATACACTTACACTGGGCGTCCAAGAAGGCAACCTCCACGTGGTGACGCCTGGATACTGATTAGCTAGGTTATCCTGACTGGTTGGTAACGAATAGCCTTCATTTCAAGCTGTTTCTTCCGTACCATGGAAGAAATCGATCTCGTCGTTCATGTGATTTCGAATCTGGTTCGTCGTCGATTTGGAGAAATTTTTTTGAACTTGTGCCGCCCCTGGTGGTAAGTGAAAGTTTTTTGTTTGTGGTTTCTTTCCAAACCGATCTGCCTTTTGGCGGTGAGGGGAGGTTTGTTTCCCGTTTCATGAGGCTGGATCGAGCTCACCGGGGTGGTCTTCAAATCTACCTCCAGCAGCTTACACACACACACACTTACACTAAGATTTACCAAAATGAGTAACAGTCTACCTATAATTACACGCACTATATCATAAAAAAGAAAAACATGTGTTTGCAACGAACTGGATTCGAACTAGTGACTCGCTATCTTGCCATATCCTCTACCACCTGTGCCATCGCCTCTCCTTCATCCGATGGTTGCAGAAATGATCAAGTGAAGGACAGGTGCAGTTCGGTGAAAACATACTTTACATTTTACAATAATTCCAAATTCTCTCCATCTATATTATATTATTTTCACGCGCTAGCTTCTAACTACCTAGCAATACAATATACTGTCAAAAAATATACGCAAAGAAAAGATGAAAAACATGAAACAAAAATTCATCATGTTATTTACAGATGACGTCTATCGCTATAAATCAAGACTACAGAAACTAGAATGAAAATACAAACGTGCAACCAAAAGAATATAATCGGTGTACGGGTACAATACAAAATGAGTTTGGATTCTCTGCACTGCGTCCATATCATTACATATTTCATTAGGTAAGGATGATAGAAATAAACTGGTAGCTTATTTCTCTATATCACAGTGTTGCCTAAAAAACGTCACTACACTTAAGTAAAACAAAACCTCTTTTACCCAAAATTCACTCTCGGGTTCACGTCAAAGGGGTATTTTTACCAATAAAGGAAGGGGTGATGACGAGCAATTGACGCTTTAGCTATCTGATCTAAGCAGATGAGTGTCCTCTGCTTAAAACGTCAACACATTTGGAAGAAAAGACCCTGTATCCGAACTCTTCCAATTATGAATGAAGTAACGTGAAGTATTCTAATGATACTGTAGTGTAGTGTTATTGTACAAATCCAACACAAATCCAAAGCATGCTAAAAGACGTTTTCTGTCTTCTGGTTTGATAATGTGTCACTTGTGATTCTCAAGAAATCGAAAACGTAATTAATGCTCCTAGCTCACAACAAAGATTGTTAAAAAGCGAAGTTGATGTCAATTTGACACATCACGATCAAACTCTCTCCACCAGATATAACTACAAATATCATGTGTAATCCTAAGTTAATTCAAAAATGACCCAACATTTTCAGGAACAAATAAAAAGAAACCAACAACAAGATTGCAGATTCTCGCAAGAATACGACCACGTCAAAACATAGTTAGAGCAGCTAAGGAATACGCAAGTTTTAACCGTCTCCAACTTGTTCTACGAATTTATATCTCACAAGAAATTTATATCCTTAGAATCGAATCATTTAAAGAACAAGCCAAGCAGACTATAGGCAACAAATACAAACCGAAAAAACTTCTGATCAAAAGCATGAAAAAACCCAAGGCAGAATGTAAAAAGGCCTCGTAAAAAAAAATTAGTTCAAATTTTCATAACTATTTCTCAACGAATATATATGAATGAATGAAATATTCAACATAATAACGAACCAATTTAAATATCTGTATAGATATTTTAAAATATTTACAGATATTTAAAGTGGCTCGTTGTTATGTTGAATATTTTCAAAAATTCCATATGGGTTTTCTTCTGAATATGTTGATTTCTACTTCTGCGATTTCACTACGGCCAAGCGCAATTCCTCGATCGTAATAGGTTTCCACTGTTGTTCTCCGACCTCACTCAACCTTTCCTCCTCTCTGCCTATCCAAGAAGCTTCCTGATTGTGGTTTTTTTCCTTGGCCCAAATGCCAGTTCAAAACTCTTCCATGTCCTCTTTCTCAGGTGGCTCCTTTACCTCAAACGTACTCTTTCCAATTTCCCTGCAGAACGTTTTAGCATCAGTTTTGAAGATCTTGTTCAGTCTATAGAACGTATTTCGTTTATCAGATCTTCTCAATCGCTGCGCTTTCACTTGTATTTTTTGTTTTAAGACTTCTTTGGTCGTATCTGGAGAGACTTTATCAATAATATTGTATTTCCTTTTAACTTTCCTGCTTTTCCTAGTTTTCACGTCTGTTCCTATCGTTAATTCATCAAGAATTGAGATCTCTGCCAACAGAGACTCAATTTCCTTCTTTATTTTCATTTTCCATTTTGGTTCCTTATTAACTTGTTTCGGTTTATTCTTTTTGATTTTAGTGCCAAGCTTTTGGGAGGCAGCTTTTGCTGTTGAGAATATTAGATTTGTTGATGGAGGTTAAATCCTTCCGGGTTTCATTAACTACCTCGCTTAGAAAAAGGTTATAGAGCTTAACAGTAAGGTTTGTTTTTGAACAGAATGTTAGCTTAGGCAGTGTGTCCCTATTTTCCATCTCAGTCTCTTCAGTCATTGCAAGTTCACGTATTATGTCTTAACGGGCAGCCTGTATATTTTCCTTATTTTTTTCAAAGAAATCATCAACAACTTTAACTATGTGCAGATTTCTAACTATTTCTTCATTACCTCCTTCTCTCACTTCACGTATTCTATTCTCAATCAATGCAGGTGTTAAATTTACTAATCTTGTGATAGATGTATCCAGCTTACCCTTATCGGGCTGCAAGTCGGATGGGTTTGCTGGTCTTTCTACCCCTGAGTCCTCTGTGGGTTCGTATTGCTCCACCACTCAATAATAATAATGTTATAAAAGGCTGCTGATACCGGGATTGTTGAGGTAAACGAGCTTCTGATGTCTATAAATCTATAAAATATCCCAAACGGCAAGCGGAAATTAAGCCTCTGGTAGTCCAAGTCCAACCTGGCCTTCACGTGACAGAACTGTTTGGAACTAACAGGTGAAGGGTCGAAAGGCGAGTTTCTGGCACCTTTAAATAACCAGTACTCCGGCTAGGAAAAAATCGTTAGTGTTACCACCAAGTATCCTAGGAGAAGGATAATCTCTTATTTCGAAACCAGAGCAGGTCTTTAGTCATGGCAGGCAGTTTAACTAGTAAAAACTATATGAACAATGGTATGAGCAAAAATAGCTCTTGAACACTAGCCGGCAATCATTCTAATGGTGGTACATGAGTAATTGTACCCGCAACTAAAATGTACCGTACCGATAAAGGTGAATGGTTGCTCCGATATGATGTCACTGACTGCAGAATCTGGTTGGAGTGGCGACCCTCCCGAGTAATCCAAAAAATTACATATGGAAGATATTAATGAAAACCAATTTTAACCAAATAGCACCAATCACAATCAAACAGCACTTCAGGGAACAGGGTAGTTGTAAGAAATTGTCCCAAATGAAGAGGTTCCAATAACAGGACATCATCTATCAACAAACAAAGATCTTGAAAAACAATGACTAGTACAAACAGTTGACGAAGAAAGAAACAAAGCTGAGAGATTTATAAAACGGTTGAAACAATGATAGGGCTAAAGAATATCTCCAGAAGAATCACATATCCAAAAAAGATTTGAGAAACAACTCAGCTAGGTTTAAAAGGGAAATCAAATTGAACAACAATCAGCACATGACGAAAGACTTAGTAACGGAACAGAAAAACAAGAGTGAGAACGAAACCAACACCAAAAGCACAAATGAAATGAAAATGGATTTGTTGAAGAGAAAAAACCAAAAATTTAATGAAAGGGAGAAAAAACGGGTGGTACATGATGTACTAAAATATACTGGTGAAAGCGCCAACGTTTAGTTACAATGTTGCAAGGCTCCAGAAACAAAATGCTCAAATGGGTTTACTGAATGGTAAAGATCGCCAAGACGTAGGGCCAAACCAATTGCAATTAGCTAATACCGCTGACAACGAAAAAAACAATTAAAGTAAGAACAACAATAAAAAATATGGAATAGGACCAGCAAGAAGGGGAAGTGGAGAGTCAAGAGATGAGAAAAATGCGAATGAGATTTTGGAAATTCTGAATTTCCTTTTCGCAGCAAGCAACAAGGGTATAATCGAAAGGGGAAGATTCTTTTACTTCAAGATTGTTGAAGTAAAATAAAAGAATACCTAAACTCGGAATAGATAAAGCTAATAAGATCCTAGAGAGACAGCTGAACAACACTGAAGATATGTGTAAAGTAGTAGACGCTGTTTACGCCATTGGACCAACAATAAAAGGGATAAAAAGAATGAAACGGGAAAGAAAGCCAAGGAATTAGAACCAGAGGAGGTGAGTTATGGCGCCAGGTGCTTCAAAGTGAGTGCTGCTAGTTAAAATCAAAACAAAATAAACAATTCGACATGTCAATAGTTCAGTATATTCTCTAGCCTCAAAAACAGTAAGAATGGCATGACATAACATGTTCTATAAAGGGTTGAAAATACTGTGTCACTACAAATCGCAAAAGGTACTCTAAATGACCACCAATAACCATATGTAGGGTGGGGACTAATGTGGTTTCCAGGTTTTCCACTGTTTAATCTCGATCGCTTGCAAAACCTTCCCCGCTTTAAAGAACGAAAAGATACGCGGTGACATAGTTCTGAATTTACTATTCCCTCTTAGAAGACATGTTTACTAGATTCTAGGCAGATAAAGTACATTTACACTTTACTACAATAAAAAATACCAAATAACTGTAAATTGTACATAGAAGGTAGCCTCAACCGAATCGCTAGGATCGCTTGAGCTAATTAACTTTCTTATGACCGAGAAAAAATCAAAACTAACTTTAATCTATCTGATTGTCTATTATAAGCTGACTTCGACTAATTCGTTTTGATAGCATGGTCTCTGACGCTCGGTTGATGCTACTCCCAAATCCAAACGCTAGCGTCTTTGTATAATAACTTACAATATTCTAACAAATGTCTTGACATAATTAAATGTCATAAAATGAGTTAATTCAGATGTTAGAAAACAAATACCACAAAAAAACAATTAAAAATAAAATGTTACCTCAGTTAAAACATGATTTATATTTGAAAAATCCTGAATTAAGTTACTTAGACGGGGTAAGATACCAGTTGCACAAAGTTGTGAAATACCAGTCTAAATCAATAAGGAAGCAAATAAAAGTTCTGGTTAGAACAAACGATCATCTTAATTGTATTACTCTTTTACATTTTGGTCTGCAGTCAAGTGTAAATTACAACTAAAAACGCAACTTCAGTGGTAATACTATACAAACACAGTGGGTATGTATCAGAGGATCCGTGCCTTCATGGTTAGTACAACTGCACCATAACCAAGAGATTCCGGGTTCGGTTCCCCGAGCGGGCGACTTTAGAACTTCACAAAAGAAAAAAACATTGGTTGGGCATACGGCCCCAAAATTCCTCACATGCCAAATCCAAGTCCCTATGAAGGGCACAGTTGACCCTCAGTTACTGGGGAAAATGACGTTAAACCCCCCCAAAAAAATTGTGGGTATGTGTCAAGGTATCGACCAAAACATGTGTTGAGAACTTGCGTGATTGGAGAAATAATAAATGATAACGTATGTTATTCACTGTTCCTGGGGTGTGGAGAGAGGGTAAAGATTATCTGACAGACTGTTATTTTTGCAAGAGTAATCTTCAAGAAATCAATCGCAAGAGCAAGCAATGTGTTCAGTATCCTGATGTTCTATCTGCCATAAGACCAGTCTCTTATGGTCCAAGCCTACCTGTTCTCGATGGAGAGGTTGCAATGGAATCTAGCTCTGAATCAGAATCTGATAACACACATGACAGAACAGAGGGTGAAGAATACATGCCAGACGAGAATCATTGGCCAAAGCCTCAAACACAAGCAGATCTCAATGACCTGACATCAGATCTAAACTTCTAAAAAAATCGGCAGAGCTTCTGGGTTCTTGTCATTGTGAGAACAATTTGCTGGCACCTGGAGCAACATTCTACTGGTATCAAGAGCGTGAAAGAGAATTTTGACAGTTCTTCACAACCCTGAGGGACTCGTCATTGGTTTACTGAAACAACATTGCTGATTTGATGAAATCAATGGAGATAGACTTTGTTGCTACGGAATGGAGACTCTTACCGACTCGCCCAGCAGAAGTCCCAAGGCAGTTCTCCTACGTAATGGAAATAAATACCCTTCGATTCCAATTGGTCATTTTGTCCAAAAGAAAGAAATTCACGATAATATGAATCTGTTGACGTCTACTTTGAACTACCATGACCATGGCTGGTTGATCTGCGGAGATCTTAAGGCCGTTGGATTAGTTTTATTAATACAGGGTGGGTACACAAAGTACCTATGATTTCTGTGTTTGTGGGCCAGTTGGGCTGATGATCAACGTTATATCAGACAAGAATGGCCGCCAAGACAAGGGTTGAAACCTGGTTCGCACAATGTTCAGTCTCCCCCTCTTGGTAAATCAAACAACTTATTACTTCCACCCTTACATATCAAACTGGGACTTAGGAAGAACTTTGTCAAGGCAATGGACAGAGAAAGCAAAGGGTTCAGCAGATGCTTCCTCGGATAAGCTTTGAAAAGCTTAAGGCTGGTATTTTCGGATTCTCAGGTACAGGAACTCATGAAAGACTCAATGTTCGACGATACACTAAATGCAGCTAAGCTGGCTACTTCGCTGTCGCTTAAGTCAGTGATTACAGCTTTCTTGAAAACAACCGGAGTGCAGAATATAAGAAGGAAGTCGACGAAATCCTGAAGAATTTCCAAAATTAGGGGCTCGCATGTCAGTCAAGATGGACTTTCTATGGTCCCACTTAGACTAGTTCCCTCAGAATTGTGGAGACCTAAGTGAAGAACAGGGAGACGTTTTCCACCAGGGGATTCATGTCATGAAAAAACGCTACCAAGACCGGTGGGATGTGACCTATCTTGCAGACTACTGTCTGTGTTTGAAAGGAGTCATGGTGGCTACTCAGCACGGGAGAAAGTCACTAAAATGGCCCTTCATCCATGATTAGCTTTTGTGTAATGTATCATCTATATTTTCTGGTTTGTAAGATAAAATACAAGCTTTTTCTGAAGCACTAAATGCAAAATTAAAGGTAACAAATAATACTAAAGGGCGTTAATAACAATTCTTGTACAACTTCGTATCTCAAAAACTTGACCTGATTGGACAAAATAAGTATGATTTTTGGATACCCTAGGATCTGCTATCACATGGTTTATCTTTAAAACTTCCCAATGCAGTGTAATAATAATAATAATAATAATAATAATAATAATAATAATAATTATTATTATTATTATTATTATTATTAGTAGTAGTAGTAGTAGCAGTAGTAATAGTAGTAGTAGTAGTAGTAGTAGTAGTAGTAGTAGAAGTAGTAGAAGTAGTAGTAGTAGTAGTAGTAGTAGTAGTAGTAGTAGTAGTAGTAGTAGTAGTAATGGAAGTAGTAGTATCATTATCATTTTCTGCTGACCTGCAGATTAAGGTAAATAAAGAAAACATACCTGGAGTAAATCCTTAAAAGATTGTGCACACGAAGACATGTCTGATAAACAACTCTGAGAAAGAAAACAGAAAAGTAGATTACGTTAAATTTCCCAGATAATTATCTATCTGTTTCCACAAAAATATTGACTTTGCTCTTGGCAAATCGAAATTAATGAAATATTGCGATCTGGTTGTATATTTTTACAAACAGTATGTATACCATAGGAAACATCTGCATTTACATATCTAAATAGACATATAAAGATGTATACATAATGAAATATAATTTTAAACACTCTGCAGATTAAAAGGACGTGAAATTACAACGCAACAATCAATAAGAGAAACAATAATATGGAACACAGAGAAAATCGTCAGTTTATTCCTGTAGTGTGTTTAATATCATCCTTCATCAGATTTTCTTTTTACAACTGGGATTTGCTGATCTTTGTATATGTCAGTTACTCGAAAATTAACTCTCTTTGTTATGTGGTCTTCATACGACGATAACCGTCCCGTTAAGGCTCTAATGTGCGGCGAGATTGATAGAGGTACTCGTCCTGATGGTCGACCGAAACTGCGTTACAAGGACACCGGTAAAAGTGTTCTTAAGTCAGAAAGAATCTTAGATCAATGGCAAGATTTGGTTGTTGACCGTCCGCTCTGGAGAAGAGCCATTGGAAATGTTTGTGGGAATGTGAATGCAANAATAATAATAATAATAATAATAATAATAATAATAATAATAATTATAATAATTATTATTATTATTATTAGTAGTAGTAGTAGTAGCAGTAGTAGTAGTAGTAGTAGTAGTAGTAGAAGTAGTAGTAGTAGTAGTAGTAGTAGTAGTAGTAGTAGTAGTAGTAGTAGTAGTAATGGAAGTAGTAGTATCATTATCATTTTCTGCTGACCTGCAGATTAAGGTAAATAAAGAAAACATACCTGGAGTAAATCCTTAAAAGATTGTGCACACGAAGACATGTCTGATAAACAACTCTGAGAAAGAAAACAGAAAAGTAGATTACGTTAAATTTCCCAGATAATTATCTATCTGTTTCCACAAAAATATTGACTTTGCTCTTGGCAAATCGAAATTAATGAAATATTGCGATCTGGTTGTATATTTTTACAAACAGTATGTATACCATAGGAAACATCTGCATTTACATATCTAAATAGACATATAAAGATGTATACATAATGAAATATAATTTTAAACACTCTGCAGATTAAAAGGACGTGAAATTACAACGCAACAATCAATAAGAGAAACAATAATATGGAACACAGAGAAAATCGTCAGTTTATTCCTGTAGTGTGTTTAATATCATCCTTCATCAGATTTTCTTTTTACAACTGGGATTTGCTGAGCTTTGTATATGTCAGTTACTCGAAAATTAACTCTCTTTGTTATGTGGTCTTCATACGACGATAACCGTCCCGTTAAGGCTCTAATGTGCGGCGAGATTGATAGAGGTACTCGTCCTGATGGTCGACCGAAACTGCGTTACAAGGACACCGGTAAAAGTGTTCTTAAGTCAGAAAGAATCTTAGATCAATGGCAAGATTTGGTTGTTGACCGTCCGCTCTGGAGAAGAGCCATTGGAAATGTTTGTGGGAATGTGAATGCAAATTGAATTGCGATTTTCCAAAGACGAAAGGACCACCGAGCTCGCAGAAAGCTGTAAGTGGAAATTGATTGAATAGAATTTACTTTATTATGTATATTTTAAGTCTTTTTACCCGTGTAGGGCTTTATTATTTATTTATTATACGACGAAATATCTTCCAACAGAATTTTTGAAAAATCCTTGGGTGAGATGATAAGAAAGAATCTTCAGAAGAAATGTAGAGTAAATCTGGAAGCAAAGGACAAGTGTAATAATAAAAAGCAGAAATATGTAACTGTTTTGCCATCTACTCCACATATTCTAAAACGCATTAGCAAAACTTGAACTTAAATTGAAGCCGTACGGTGGCAAAGAGATCATTTGATGTATCAAAGAAACCTTGGCAGTCTACCCTGGTTAAGTTCATTGTGGTTGTGAAACTAATTGGTTCCAAGCCCAAACAGGATAAAAGTGAGAAACTGGTGTCCCCATGTTATCAGGCTGGAAGTGATGGGAGTGTTTGAAAGAGACCAATTTCCTTTACGATTAAAAGAGTTTTGGATTTCAGAAAATCAATGAAATGCACTCGCTCTCAGTAAAGTGATACAATGATTTTTAATATAGATTATGAAAATAATATAATATAATGAAAGGTATGGCTGGAAAAATAAATAAGTGAAGAACGAAGGCTGATAGCTCGGGTGATGAGCATGTGGCCATATCAGGCATCCAGTTTGGTGCAAACATATTTTTCATATTTCTATAATAAAGAGTAATGATAAAATTTACCTCGACCTTTTCTTTTCCGGCATCACCAATTTGTGAAAACAGTTTAAAACACTCCTCCTACAACAATTAAAAATTTATACTTATATATTCATACTAAAATAAAATCAAAGTTAAGTCTTAAATGAAAAAAAAAGAAAATTGTTTATTTCAATTTATACAACGGTACTCTGTGGAAAGCAAAAACCATTCCCTGGCAAGATGTCTTTGTATTACTCTCCGAATTGAAAAGAAATCAAACCAGAGCAGTTAGTACCTCGATCAATGCATTTTCATTCACAGTGAGTCAGCAAACACTAAGCTTGATGTAACCCATTCACTGTGAGAAGAAATATATAGAAAACATAACTTTTACATTCTGCAATGCTCTGAAATTAATGCCATGAACAGAAACATGGAATTATTTAGTAAACATAACCATCCTAAAAACAGTTATGCAGTTAGCGTCAGTGTTTAGGAGGTCAGCAGTAATTATTCAATTCCAGTTATTATTACTTTGCTATGCCGGCAAAAATATTCTAATACAAACTTCAACTGTTTGAAATCCAATGGACATACAAAGTGATGGGTAAAATTTGTATAATTGTTGTCAGTCTAGCCACAACATGTACATCTTATCTAATGAAGCCCCACTGTTTTTCCATAACGTTAATTTCACTGGCAAAATCAGGTTACAATCAGGATTTTAGTTTTGGAACTTTTTCGCAGGTATTTAAACGACAACAAATATATTGAGAAATAATTTCATTAACACTTTTTTAATTAGAAAGCAAAATGTTTTCCATTCAAATAATTTTAACTTGAAAGAAGCGCTCGATCTTAGAAATACATTTTTAGAAGTCGATTTTTGCGTTTAAAGAATTTTGACTTTAAAAATAATGGATTTAAGAACAATTTTGTAAGCTGTTACCTTACCGTTTACCCAGCCTCACACCAATTAGGACCTTGTAGCGCATCATCAAGTGAGAATTGCCAATGGTAAAAAAAACGTGTGTCAGATTTTATAACACAACATATGAAGTTTATACAAAATAGAAAATTTAATTGAATTGTAAATGTGTACATTTGTTGTTTAAATGGCTACATACATCAATATTGGCATGTAACTTACATCTTCTACAGTGTCAGATGGGGTCAATGCTGCTGTACCGAGGTGTGAAACCTGGAATGTGTCCAGGCACATGTACAAACATCAAGGACAGAGATTTTCAGCTCAAAAGTACTTGATAGAATTCTAGCCAAAAAACATCTTGGAGTAGCTTGTCAAACCAGCTACAAATCAGCTACATTCTAAAGCTTACATACCTCCAAGTCATTCTTGAGTTTTTTCATATTTTCTGCACTAGCTTCCATGTTATTCAATGAAACCTATAAACAAGGTCCAATATATAACAAAAATATAAGCTTCGCTACTATCTTTTCTGAACCAACAAAGCTTGTAAACGCTACAAAAAGAAGACCTGAAAGGATAGCAATCAGCAACGTAGATTTCACTTTGAATATTCACACATATTCACAAACATAGATATTTATATATATATATACCTATATTTGTGAAAGTAATATTAAGAAAAAAAGATGATACAGATGGAAAGTATTGCAGAAAAGTAAAAAATATATATGAACCGAGCTTGATTCGACGCAGTGTCTGGCTTTCATAGCCACGTGGTCTACCGCTCGAGATATCGGCGCTCATTCTTAATCAGATCATTTTGCAAGCTTTCTTTTACTTGCTTGCGCCGCTTTTCTCCAAGCTTCCTATCGTTGGACAGCTGATCCTCATCACGCATATGAGGAGGATCCTCCCATAGAACGACGGCTTCGTTTTCAAGTTCAGATCAAATGATCCCAAAATACAAAGATTTCACTTTTCTACAATGTCAAATCCTTTTCATCTATACTGAATTATATGCATAATGTCCNTTTTAGTTTTGGAACTTTTTCGCAGGTATTTAAACGACAACAAATATATTGAGAAATAATTTCATTAACACTTTTTTAATTAGAAAGCAAAATGTTTTCCATTCAAATAATTTTAACTTGAAAGAAGCGCTCGATCTTCGAAATACATTTTTAGAAGTCGATTTTTGCGTTTAAAGAATTTTGACTTTAAAAATAATGGATTTAAGAACAATTTTGTAAGCTGTTACCTTACCGTTTACCCAGCCTCACACCAATTAGGACCTTGTAGCGCATCATCAAGTGAGAATTGCCAATGGTTAAAAAAAACGTGTGTCAGATTTTATAACACAACATATGAAGTTTATACAAAATAGAAAATTTAATTGAATTGTAAATGTGTACATTTGTTGTTTAAATGGCTACATACATCAATATTGGCATGTAACTTACATCTTCTACAGTGTCAGATGGGGTCAATGCTGCTGTACCGAGGTGTGAAACCTGGAATGTGTCCAGGCACATGTACAAACATCAAGGACAGAGATTTTCAGCTCAAAAGTACTTGATAGAATTCTAGCCAAAAAACATCTTGGAGTAGCTTGTCAAACCAGCTACAAATCAGCTACATTCTAAAGCTTACATACCTCCAAGTCATTCTTGAGTTTTTTCATATTTTCTGCACTAGCTTCCATGTTATTCAATGAAACCTATAAACAAGGTCCAATATATAACAAAAATATAAGCTTCGCTACTATCTTTTCTGAACCAACAAAGCTTGTAAACGCTACAAAAAGAAGACCTGAAAGGATAGCAATCAGCAACGTAGATTTCACTTTGAATATTCACACATATTCACAAACATAGATATTTATATATATATACCTATATTTGTGAAAATAATGTTAAGAAAAAAAGATGATACAGATGGAAAGGATTACAGAAAAGTAAAAAATATATATGAACGAAGTTTGATTCGACGCAGTGTCTGGCTTTCATAGCCACGTGGTCTACCGCTATAGGCGCTCATTCTTAATCAGATCATTTTGCAAGCTTACTTTTACTTACTTGCGCCGCTTTTCTCCAAGCTTCCTATTGGACAATCGTATCAAGATCATTACCAGCCAATTGGCAAAGATTATTTCCGTACTCAGTTTAAAGATCTTCAATTTGTGTCAGTATCGGAATAGAGATCAACACCTTTCGACGTGAAATGTGAGAACGTACGTATCGAATCAGATTATAAGCAAGCACTCACTCAATTGATTGTTGGCATTGCAAAGAATACCTTGCCCATGAGCAAACGTATGCGTAGCTTCTGGTTAAATGAGAATACCACAGACAAGTGCCCAGAGCTTGCAACGACAGTTGAGCCATTCCTTCTACAATTTTCCAGGTCCTATATAGTGAAAGCTGGCTTCAGTCATTTTAACGGTAACCTTAAAGAGTACTAGTAAAAAACAGTAAACAACAACAACAACCCATTTTAAACCCAGGAATGCCAGACGTGGTTGTTGCTGTTCTTTCATTACCATCATTGATAAAAGCACTTTGCACATCCCTGATAATTAAAATGGAAGACAGGGTGCTAAAAAACTGCCACCGAGTATCAAATAGGTACGTAAATGCCAACAACTTACCAAAAAATTTCTTCGTGCTGTTGCTACGTCACTCCCACTGGTCCCTGATTGGATCTGCAGTTTTCCTTGAAAGACACCAGTAAAGTCCAAACTAGAAAAATTAGGTAGAATTATCTGATAGAGATGGTGGCAAGCACGTTGGTTACACACGTCACAAAAAAGGAAGAAGAACGAATGAAAGGTATATGGGGGTAACTATTTATACAAAAATCACTAAATTCGGATATTCAACAATCTTAGACAACAAAATGACTTGGAGAAAACCCTTTCTACAACACCCATGACCCCAAAAACAATCAAAATCTAATTTTTCTACGCTTAAGAGCAAGGAAATTCAGTTAATAATCATAAATAGGAAGTAACTCACTATTTTTGCAACAAGATTAGAAGTGGGGGACTGAGTCCAAGAAATTTGGGGATATAACCTTAAATTCGCGGCAAAAGACTATAAATGGGAGACATTAGCAAGAAATCAATGTTTACATTCTATCGTAATAAGGTGGACAGGCAACTTCAACCTAGCTACTTCCTGGATACAATGCAACATATTCCAAGTATTAAATATTTCTGTGCACAGAATTCTGGAGAATCTTCAGGATATTTTCTGGTGTACTAAACAGTGGACGTTTTAAAAATTCTTAATTTTATAGACTCAGTGGAAGCAATTGATGTAAAAAATTTATCATGTCGTGAGTCGTAAGCTTTTTCTCAGCTACGACTCGAGAGATACTTCTCTCATTGTCAGGCTCACTGACGATAAAAGAAGTATCTTTCGAAACGTAGCTCAGAAGCTTACGCCTCACGACATGATAAACATCCTATTTCAAGTGAAAGTTTTGTCACTTTTTTTACCATCCAACTCAGCGTTGATTTAAGCTATTAGTAAGACTGGAAGACAAAGTCTGAAATCAGCACCAAGGTTTATGTTGTTGCATTTCCGAGGTTAACGCAGTTCTTCAATGCAAAGCATTCATCTTATGACAAACTTGCCATAAACATTCCCTTAAATGGCTGCGAAACTCTCCACAGGAAGACAATTATGGTTTTCGAAAAACCCAATCGTTATGGCGGCTACAAAATTGCTCTTATCAACTCTTATCAATACATCATTGCTTTCTTGCATTAATAAACATGTAAGTCATCATGATAATTTAGCTGAATGAATCAACGCTATGTCTATCGTCAGCTTGAATCTGGACAAGCCACGCCCATTGGCTGACAGAAATGGTCAAAGTTCCCTCACAAGCAGTGTTGCAGCTACAGTTCAAAAGTCTCCTCTACCAGTGCTTATTCCCATCAAATGAATATACTCGAGAACAGTTTTTGTTTATTTAAAAGATAATTTGTAGGCATTAGTAATTTGGCATGATTTGTCGCACAGCTCCATGTCTGAAAAAGGCGTCAATGACTTCTACAAGAAGCCGTGAAATGTAAAAAAAGGACACAACATGCAATACTGATGGTGATTGCCGGAATAAATTGGTACTTGACAGGCAGCTTTTCATAGATGATATATTAAACAGGATTTGTCAATATTTCAGTCTTCCTGTAATTAATTGAGTCAATAATTTTCTAAAAATGCTTTCTAGAAATCATAACAAAACTCTGAATATGTAGATGCATAAACGGTTCTATGTTCTTCTCTATATTGTTTCTTGTATGTCTCCTTCAACGAAATTGCCAACACAGAAATGAATTGAAACGTTTCTGCACCAACCCTGAAAATTGTTTACAACTGTCAATGTTTTTGCCGGATAAGTAGACACCTCAAGTAAATTAGCAACTTTATTCCAAGAACCACGATGGAATCACTTTTTTGTCTTAGCAAACAACATGACTTTTGTAAATGAGGTGTTCTCAACTCCGCAAAAATGCGCAATGTAGCTCAGATATTGTATGTACAGGACGTTTCACTGGGGAGTCATTCCAAGCATCTTTTGGATCTCTTTGTTGGTATATACAGATCCATAACCAGGATCCTGTTCTTCATTCATATCCTCACTATGAGGTACGTCTCTTCGGTTCTAGCCTACTTTCACCGTACGACGCATAAACTGAAACTGACACACTTCCAACTTTCCTATTTGCTGTAGACTGGATAATCATGCCGCAATTCAACATATCTAGCGAGATCCTACACAGGCTTTGAATATCGTCCTTTTTTGTCTGATGTTTACTATTTGATGGTTAGTTAAATATTCACCATTTTGTTGTTGGTAACTACATGGCCCAAAAATGTGAAAAAATGTATATTCTCAATTTTTGTTTTGCCAATAGGAAATAGGCGATCTTTCTCGGCAAGGTGTCCATCGTAAAAAAACTGGGTTTGTGCTAGTTGCTAGTCTTTCTCTACTCTATCGGTATTTCCATGGTAAGTGTTCGACTGAGCTTCAATCCCTAGTTCCTCCTCGTAAAACTTTTACGGCAAGAACGCGTCTTGCTACCACCACCGCAAAGAATTTTCCTTTCTTCCTCCATGTGTCTAACATCAAACGGAATTTCCATGAAAAGAGTTTTTTTCCAAGAATTTCCAATCTGTGGAACACTTTGCCACAAGATTGGCCACAATTTTATTCATTCATTTATATCTTTCGTCCCTTTCCCAATACTTATCATCATCCACCTGTCAGTCTGTCCATCTCATTAACCCTCATCCTTGAGTGGCTTTTGGTCTTGATGTGTGGTGACTCACTAGTACATAAAAAAAACTATAACAAGTCTCATTTCGATGGTTCAACAAATTTCCTGCATTTTGAACTGATTTATCGAAGTGAACAACATCATTTGCATATAATATCTAACTAACTATTAAAAAATCTCGCACCTCTTCTGTGTCTGTTGTTCTCAGCTTGTACAGTAGTGTAGAAATCCTATTCCAATGTGCACCTCATATTGCCAGGAAAGGCTTCTTTGATTTCCATAGCTGCCAGCTTGAGAATATACTCAAGTAATGATTAACTATACAAGGTGATTCCTGACCTTCTTAACGGTAATAAATCAGTATGCATCAGACTTTATTTTCATTCCGTTTATCATGGTGGTTGTTTCTTCTTACATATTTTTATGGGTGCCAATACTAGTAGTGCCCCTGTCCAGATTAGTAGTACCTTGACTATCAGGTGTTGGGTCTATACACAACTACCAACCTTTCAGTGCATTTCCAAGTTACCATTTTAATAATGAAATAGTATTCGATGTTAGTCAATTTTGAAGAAATCCGTACTCCTTCAGGCTTTCAGATGCTTCTTTAGTCTGTTCATTATTAGCTTCACTAGTATACGACTCAAGATTTCATGGACAGAACACATCATATACGAAGAGGTTCTGAGGAGAGTGGAGTGTAAGAAGAAGCTGATTAACACCATTAGAAAAAGACAGATGTCATTTCTTGGGCATGTAACGAGGAAAGAAGAACTGGAAGAGCTAGTACTAACAGGAAAGATTGATGGGAGACAAGGAAGAGGAAGACCAAGGGCCACATATATGAAGAGCTTAGCAACATGGATGTCGAAGAGCCAGCTTCAAATCCTGAGGGCTGCGAAGGACCGGAATCTGTGGAGAAGCATGGTCGCCAACGTTCAACCTGGACACGGCACCTGAGGAGGAGTATACGACTCATATTGGATCCAACAAATGCATCATGACAGTTACTACACAGATTTATCACATCTTTTTTAAATGAACACGTTATTGTGCAGCGTAATCATATAGTTATAACTTTCACCACAGTCCAGGTAAGTGTCACCTGAGTTTAAAAATGCTGTGATAAAATTCTTGTGCCCATTGTTATCCAACTCTTTCATTTCTGGCCTGTCAATATCTGCAGTTTTGCCGTTTTTGAAGATTAAGTACATTCTTCACTTAGTCGTGAATTGGAATGGAATCATCAACGGGTAAAATTTAACCTCTTAGTTGTGAGTACTGTTCTCTGTTCTCATTTTTAGGTGGAGTTGAAACATTTCAGGTGACAAGCCTTTACATTTTTAGTGTATATAGTTGTACTGAAGTGGGGGGGGGGGGCTGGGGAAGGGGGTTTGTTTTGAT
>RDPX01000226.1:450421-482796 GCA_003991215.1 Morbakka virulenta
ATGAGATCCATATCGTTTTGATCACAACATAAAAAAGAAATGAGTACTGACTTACAAAGAAAGACTAAGAAACGTTGGCTCGTTACTGCAGTTGAAACCATTTGGCTGTACTATCAACAAACTAATCTAAAGGGCATTAGATGGTTACTATAGGAGAATTCTGCCCATAGCATTAAATGTGTCTTAAAGTAAATATATGCGTATGATCAACGAAAAAAGCTAAATATCTAAGACATTGTCATTGAGCCACATCAACGGTTTTGATATCACGTCCAATACCTAGGAAAGAAAATGGATAAAAGAAAGACTTCAAGTAAGCCTTCCACGAATGTCATCAAAGGTCAGGTACAGAAGCTAGCAGACCTTTGTGGAATACATCTTGAAATGGAGGCTTGAAAGCTGGTGCTGGGCAAGCAAGTGTAGTAAGAAGAGCTGTAAGGTGCATCGATATACTGCTGAGAGCCACACACTTAGCACGTACAGAAAAACTAAAAACAGGTACGATAAATTGGAAGGGTTGGAAAGGCGTGGTGACTAGAAGCGAGTGAAAACTCGGCCGAAGAAAGTAAGGAAGTACGACTCTGGCAAACAGCATAAGGTAACAAACACCAGGAAAATATTCACAGTCACATGAACGAAATAATAATCCTACTGTTGGTTAGAATAAGCTAGAAAGAGACGGAGTGGGTGAAGACAATGAATTAAAAAGAGGAAAGTCGGAAAAAACTTCTATAAAAAGGAAAAGGGATTAGGAAATGGAGAACTATCAGAAAAACATGACCAAATAAAATGAGATGTAGGGTTTAGGAAAAGTAAAGACCTAAAAAAGAAGATGGGGAATGGAAAGTATTGTATGCTGCAGGAAAATGATATGACGGAGACGATACCTGACAAGATAGATTGCACCAGAGACAAAGCAAGGAAAGCGTCCACAAAAGCACGAACAACTTGAGAAAAGAGAACCACCTGAGTAAAAAGGTTAAAACGTTGTCTGAAAAAGTAGAAACACGAGGAAAAGTAGAAGTATCTGAGGAAAAAGCATTTGTAAGTGGTCAAGACCATAAAATAGATACAAAGATGAGAACGAAAATGGGCAATGAGATATATTTAGAAAAGTAGAAGGTGGAAATAGAATCTTGAAACAAAGAACAAAATATAAGGGAAGGAGCTGGAGAGAAATGTAACTGGAGACGATGGAAAAACGAAAAATACGTTGAGGTACAGAATGAAACAATAAAGAAAGTTGCGGTTTTCAATGCGATTAGAAAATTATCAGGATAATTGGCCTAATACAAATTTTTGTCTGTACCAAATAAAACATGATACACTAATGTCAACATTTAGTGAGGGAATTGAAAATCCTAAAAAGTACTGCAACTAATACCCGAAAAAACAACAACAATAAACTACAGGCGAATATCAGGCTTTCAGTAATTCAAAAATTGACAAATAGTCTCAAATTCCAGCTTCAAGCAAAACAAAACCAACGCTATACTAATGATAGAACAAAGAAAAAGATTTGTATGAACGAAATGAGCAACTTCTTATCCCAAAATGGAATAAGCAATTTGAATGTTAGTGCAACTATTAAATCAATAAAAATCAATAATAAGTATGACAATCTTTGAGAATGGGAGTTTATAAATATTTACAAACTAAGAAACTAATAATCTCACATGAACCAATAAAGTTATTAAAAATTAAAATTATAGCTAGCATGGTAGCAGAAGTGATAATTGTCTACCTGAATTTTTCTACTTAAGCCACTATTTGACACCAGCTTATCCTCAAGTGTAGCCCAATCTAAAATCGAAGCCAAAGTAGAGAACACTTGTTATGATAAGTACAAAAAAAGTTTGCTTAAGGTTGAAATAACAATGTCTGGGAAGAGATGCACTGGTAAAATACCTCTAACTTAACTGATGAGAACTAACAAACAGCAACAACAACAACAACAATAAAAATAATAATAATAATCATAATAAAAAATGCCCTTTGGCATACATAACAACATGACTTTTTGTGCCTATTTATTGTTGTTTTTGTCACCAAACAGACCAATAACAAATATCCAGTCTGAATTCAGTGCTGCAATACCAGACTTAGTACTTGTACTAGGATATCTTTCCATGTATTGTTAGCTATCAGACTAGGAGTGGGGAGTGCTGTAGTCATGAGTTGTTGTCATACAACAACAACCGCTTGAGCAATGTACCTTTCAATGTACCGTTGAAGTGATGTTGCCATTTTGATTTGGTTTTCTATTCATCTCACTCTTGTGGCTACATTACATGTGCCTGCATTCAACTTACTTGGCTTTTTGCTGGGCGCTGAATGCGGGTTTTTCACCCATCCACCACTAGATGGTGTGTAAGCACTCAATAATAATGACAATGATAATGACAATGAACATAATAATAACAAAATAAAAGACTGTAATCACTTGATGGAAAAACAAGAAAGAAAATAACAATGTATGGAATGTTAACCCTAAAAACAATGTAAACAGACTGTATTTAACAAAGCAGTAAGGAGGGAGAGGTTTGAATGGCGTTGAAGGGACTGGACGAACTGAGGACAACAGTCTTGGCTGGTATGTGATGAACAATGACTATGAAATAATGAGATTGGTTGAAAAGGAAGGAATATTAAGATCAAATGAAATAAAAAAAAAGTATGGAAACGACAGAATAAAGAAAAGCATAAGAATGGGTGGAGAGATAAACTGCTGTATGGGCAAACAGCTACTGCCACAAAAGATTTAATGGATAAAGATGGGAACTGGCAATGATCAAATTATGCAACATCAAAGAAAGAAACATAGAGCACAATATTTGAAGGGCAAGAGCAAGAAGTGGGAACAAAATCTATAATGAACAACATTTATAAAGAAAATTTATTTAAAAAATGTAAGCCATGTGGAAAAGAGGATGAAACGATTGCACACATTGTATCTGAGTCTTAAAAGCTAGCAAGTACAGTATAAGGGCTTGAGGCATGACAAGGTAGCTCAAACTGCCCGCTAGAAGTTACGTCAAAAACTACGATTAGACCATGGAGATTGCTGGTGTAACCATAAAGTAGAAACTGTGATTGTAACAGAAGACTTAAGGTTATTGTGGGATTTTTCCACCTTGGGGAATCGTTCAAGGTGATAGTTTATCAACATTACTTTTTAACAACCAGTTTAATTGCATTGTTATTGCTATCGTGCAAAAGCATACTATGAATGGGGTAAGAAATAATTCAAACTTAATCACCTACTTTCCATGGATGATCTTAAGCTTTTTAGCATGAATGAAGATCTGTTAGACTCGTTGTCAGATAGTGTCCATGTGTTTAGTGAATATATAGAAATGAAATTCGGACTTAACAAATATGGGGTTGTTATATTAAAAAGAGCGTAAATCAGCAATTGTGATGGAACTGAACTCCCCTCTCGAGAAATGAAGGAAGTTTATCAAAACGGGTACATCTATTTAGGTATAATTGAGCTGGATAAAGTTAAACAGAATGAGATAAAAGACAAAGTGTATAAAGAATATAAAAGGAGACTGAGTTTAATTTTGAGATCTAAATTAAAACGGGAGGAATAAGATAACCGCAATTAATACTTGGGCAGTAGCAATATTGAGACATGGAGCAGGTATTCGTGGGTGGAGAGAAAATGAATTTAAGGCTATGGATGGGAAAACATGGAAAACTTTGTTAGTACAAGGGGCACTGTATCTAAGAAATTACATGGACAGATTGTATTTGAGAAAAAGAGGGGGTAGCAGGAGGCTGATAAGTGTAGAGTTTTGTATTAGATCTGAAGAAAACAATCTGGGAATGTATGTCAAAGAATCTACTGAAAAGTTGAAAGAAGGTGTGAGGGTAGCTGGGTCAATTGAGACAACAGGGGCTGTACCAAAAAAGAGTTTGAAAGAAAAAGAAATGTTGAAACCAAAAGAAAGTGGACGGATAAAGGCACAACGTTAAAAACAAAAGAGAAAAAGAAAGAAAAGTCTATCAGCGTTGTTTTTTGCACTGAGAGTGATTCCAATACCTTTAGTTCTTATAAAGGGTAATTCATGTTATCAATGGGGCGAGACAGAGTATAAGCTAAATCACTTTTTTCTTCAGGGGTGACCTAAAACTGTTTGGGGAGAATGAGGAAGAAATAGAGTCACTTGTTGGCAGGGCTTACATTTGCAATGCAAATAGTCGGGTGCAACTTCGTCTTAGAAAATGAGGGGGTTTTACCTTAAAGAGAGGGGAAATAGTTAGAAGTGAGGGTGTATAGCTTCCGGGTGGTGAAAAAAATGAAGGGAGGTGAGCAAGAAGGGAATATACTTCTGGGCGTGGGGTGTGTGGTCGAGCTTGATACGATCAATGAAAAAAAAATAAAACAGAAAATTGTATGGAAATATAAAAGAAAGACAAGACTAATGCTTAGATTAAAGTTGAATGATAGAAATAAAATTAAAACCATGAACACGGACAGTAGATATCGTAAGATACGGGGTTGGGCTTCTGTATTGGAAAGATCCAGAGCTGAAAAGTTTAGGCAGAGCAACACGAAAGACAGTGACAATGTATGGTGCATTTCATCCTAAAAGTAACGTGGACAGACCGTATTTGAAGAGAGATTACGGAGGTAATGCATTGATCAGCACAGAGCACTGTGTTAGCAGCGAGGGAAAAAAATTGGGTTTTTACGCAATGAATTTCAAGGAAATCCTAATTCAGGGAGTATGTGCATCAGAAACGACTGAGACAGAAGACATCATCAGTAAGAATGAATTCAAAGGACAGGAATGCCAGGAAATTAAGCAAAAATGGATGGAGAAAAGCATTTATAGACAGTTAATTCGAGAGATGCTGGAGTGGGTTTATATGAACAAAACATGGAATTGGTTAGCCAAAAATGATCTTAAGGTTAAAACAGGCATTGATATGTGCTGCACATAGATCATAGCAGTAGAGACAATCCCCTTTGTAGAATGTGTGGAAAGAGAAGAGAAGGTGTGCAACACATATCGAATGAATGTGAAAAAATATCTCAAAAAGAGACGTCATTATGTAACAAAAAGAATTCATTGGGAGCTATGTAAGAAACATTTGAGAATGAAGATGTAAGATTGTTGCGGGATAAAAATATACAATGTGACAATGCGATAGAGGCAAGGAGACCAGACATTGTTATAACTGACAAGAAAGCAACAGGCGGTAAAATCCTAGATATTGCAGTATCTGCTGATGGAAGAATGTATGAAAAGGGAAGAAAATAGTTGGAGAAATATTAAAATGTGCAGAGGGAAAACGAACACTGTGACAACTGATAAATGTCCAAGTAATTCCTGTTGTTGTAGATACCCTGGGAAATGTGACTAAAGAATTTGAAAATTGAATGGAAAACCTAAACGTACTGGATGATGTTGAGCTAGACTGCCTTGTTGAAAGGAGCTGGTGTTAGAGGTATTGGAGTTGTTACAAATGTGAAAGAAGGATGTCCTGTTAGCCCTTGGTCACTTGTTATGACCGGCTTAACAGGAGTGATGATGTCAATTTTAACTGCCTGAGCGAAAGCCGAATATAGATAATAGCAACAATAATAACATCACGAATATTTATAAAGTGGGCTCATTTCATGAAATTAAAAACTACTGTTATTATACATAAAACGTGTTTTAAAAGAAAATGTGCTGATGAACACTGAATGTTAGGCCATGTCAAAATAGACAAGATCCTCCAAGAAGTGTCAACTTAAAACAATGACACCTTCAAAACGTCTGCAGTACCAGCAGAACAGAATATCATTAATGTTAAGCAAACGGACGTCGATAGATATCAGAATCTGGTCATGGAAATAAAGAGAATTCACAGTGCATCGAAAGGAACAGTGATTTAGAGATGCTATATTTCAGAGCCATAACAGAGGACGAACCCACTTGGCCCCTGAATCTTCTAAATATCACCTAATAATTAGCAGCTATTATGTTCAAGCTATTATGCGTGGAGTATACCAATACAAAAATTTACCTTCTACTTCATCCGCAGGAAGACTCTCAAGATCATTCTTTAAAAAAAAGGAAGAAAAAGACTGTTACAACACAAACAAATATAGCGTGTGAGTAAACAAATAGTTATCATTATGATACTGTCATGTTACTATCATTTAAGAATAATAGTAAGAATAATATATTAATGTGTCATAACATAATAAATAAAACAGTTCAATATCAATAAGCCCATATTCAAATGGTTAGTATACCGTACTAATATAAAACATGGAATTATATACATATATATACTCTATATGCTCTCCCAAGGAATCTTCAGTCCAATTGAAGATTCGTTGAGAGAGCATAAAACTCTGAGTATCAAAAAGTTTTTGAAAAAGCAACTGGCAGCTGGCACCTTTGAAAATATTGTCACTTGCTTGATGAATGCAGTGCAACGACGCAAAGAAAGGGTCCCAAAGAAACTTTATTTACTTTTCGTGTATTTGCGTACTTATTCTCTGTAATATCTTCCAATAAATGGTGAGCTCATAACGATTGTTGCTTATACACACACATATATATAACTTTACTTTTATATAAAATACAACAAAACATTTAATATACTTTCATATAATAAGGTTCAATATAACAAAATCAAAATAGTATACCATCAGGTGGTAAGCAATACTAGTAATGGTGTCTATTGATTGTACCTACACAAAATGCATTACATGGTCATTTATCATACTTCACTTAACCTAGAAACATTAAAAATGCTACTATTTCCTCTTAAAAATTATGAAAAAACTCTACTTCGATACAAACCTTGATTCTTTTTCTAATGAATCTTGAATACAATTCCGTTCTAGAAATAAGAAGTACGGCTTCACCAAGAAGCACATCTACCCGACGTGGATCCAATCTATAAAATACATGAGTTGCAGTCGTTATCTGAAGTAAAATACAATTTAACAGTCGTTACAGATAAATAGTCGTCTACTTCAATTCTCCTTTTACGAATTTATCAATTTCATAATTCATCAATGTCGAATATTTTCATCTTTGTGAGCCATAAGAACAACATATATGTGACAAAACCTACTGTTATTGTTACTTCTAATGTTCAATGACAAACTTGATCGTATTTCAAAGAAATATAAATGTATAAACGAGCAAGAAACAATGATAAACTCAATAATAACCTTAAAGAACATTAAAACACATTAAAAATAATTTACTGTATGGCATAGCACAGATTATCCTAGAGCATTGAATCATGTAGTACAGTTTCATCCTGCACCAACACTAATAAAACACATGATAAGGCAAAGTTCAAAAGTGTTCTTAGCATGATGAAGCACAAAAAAAGGGAAGTGTTACACAGAAAAAAACGACAAAAAAATAAAATAAAATGTTTGTTGGCATATCTGTTGTCTTGTGGCAAAAGAAGGAAAAATAGAAGGTGATCAAAGTATAAAGGTAATATATACAATAATCACACGATAAACGAAGAAAGCAAAAGAAAACCTATGGGGGTAACAAACAACCTCTGAAAAAAAACAACTCATGGTTCCAAAATTACAAGACAGGTTATGTGAGTTTGGGGATGACAAAAGTCTTGCCATTCACAAAGACCTTATTGCAGATGTGTTAGACTTGAGAATAGTAAAAAAACTTATATCGGCCGCAGACGTACAGAATGAAGTACAGTACAGTGTAGCATACAGGAATCACAATTTCAAATAACCTCCAACGGTTTCAAATACGGTAGTTAATTAATCACAAACCTAGGAGGTCCAAATCATGTGCATTTTTCTCTACTTTGTTGCTCTGTTTCGTGCTCAGACAATGAAATTGATTTTTTCAAAGTTTGTCTAGGCTAGCCTTAATATATTTTATTTATTAAGTATCAACTAGGCTTTTGGTAGTATGTATATATATATATATATATATATATATATATATCTGTGTGTGTGTGTGTGTGTGTGTGTGTGTGAGAGAGAGAGAGAGACAGACAGACAGACAGACAGAGAGAGACAGAGAGAGACAGAGGGAGGTGGAATGTGGAGTTGTAATGTAATAACCCGAAGCAATGCCTGATGACAGAGTCTACACAATGGGTTACAAAAAGGGTAATTGATGCCCCTATGCTTAAGTAACACCAGAAAGTAAGTCGTAAAAATAAATTAAGTAAAGCAATTAATTAAGGAAAGTAAATATTTGTCTTTGATTTCAAGTGCCTAAAATTGCGATTAGTTGGAATGCACCAAGCGGCCATTGATGCTACGCTGCAGCTGTTGTATGGGAAAAAGCTATGTGAATTGAATGCAAGTCACACATCCAGGATATATGGGTGTAAAGACTGAACAAATCGGATTCTGAGCTCTTTTCATGAAAGCAACGGTAGAAATGAGGCCAGAACCCACAGTGTAACATATTCACTTTTCTGCTCTGCCGAGGGATAAAATTACTTCTTAAGAAATGCCCATCCAGATCACTACCAACTATTCCTTTTTCACTGATTTGGCTTTTGAGGAGGAGCAGTGTGGCAGCAGATGTTGGAAACCTTGGATGACAGAGTGATCTTGATGTTTTTTTCAAGCAGGTGGTCTCATTTAAAATACTCCAATTCATTGAGATACAAAGATTTTCATGGCGACAGTAAATATGATACAACATTGATTTTAGAAGCCTTGAATGTGAGGAATCATTTGCTTTTCCGTCAAACCATTAACGATAATTCGTTGTCAAGATTTGATGGCTGATCCAAATATCTCCTGACAAACACACAGTGCTACATATCCAAGGGCATAATATGACGTATCTGATAGTATGCGTAGCGGTATTGGGTATAGTGTACATGGCGTATATGATGGTGTAAACAGTACTGTGTATCATGGCGAACATGATGGTTTATGTATAATGATGTATATAATGTATATGGTGTACATGGTGATGTATGATGTAAAAGAGGGCGTACAAGATGGTGTATATGATAGTGTATGTAAGGGTGTAGACGACGGGATATATAATTGTGAATACGATGGTAAACACGATAGTGTGTATGATGGTGTACATTATAGTGTGTTTGTGTGTATGATGGTGTACATTATAGTGTGTTTGTGTGTATGATGGTCCATATGTTGGTCAACATTATGGTGTACACGATGGTTGATTTGATGGCTGATGTGGTTTTGTAGGTTTTGGCACCTGATTTTGTTTGCACACCATGGTATATATGGCAGTGAAAATCAGTGTTGGCAATGTTGTGGAATGTGTTCCACTAATTTAGTGTAGTCAATACAAAGAAAACGCCTCACTTACTTCTCAGTTACTCCTGAAGAAATCTTTGTTTTTTTCTGACTTTTCCTAACATCTTCAAGCTGGGATTGAAAAAAACCACATATGGTAAGCAAAAATTAATAGATGTGTATTCCTACTATTCATTCATAAATAAGGTAAATTCAAAAGGAGAAAACAGGGCATACAGTACTATTTAAAATAGTAGACACATGGAGGTATACATATGTATATATTCAAAAGAAATTAAGATAATAATTTATTACTGGCATTTTCCAATGCTCCAAAAGCCTGTCTTAAACAATCAATAGGCGTGCATAAACTAATGATGGCGTGCCTTACAACGTGAAAAAAATTCTGTTGTCAAGTCTTTGCTCTCCTTTGCCAGTTGTTGTGGAAAACCAAAAAGGATTTTACATGCCAAAACCTATATATTTATATAGTTTTTTTTCTGTGTTTGCTCCGGCAACATGGCCAGATAGTTATTTCTCAGAAGCTCTGTGCTGCACTGATGAGCCTACAAAGGGCGAAACAGTACTGTCTGCAGATTGAGTATATATATATATATATCAAGTAGATGAGAACCAGATAGAACGTACTGATCAGAGCAGAGCAGTCCAGTCTTTATAACAAATGAGAATAAAAAGGTCAAAGAGGATACCATTGGCACACAAACAGTAACAGACCTAAAAAATCATGGGCATAAAAATGAAACTATACACAAGGATGATATGCAAGGTTGTATATTGAGCATGCTTTTCCATAGGAAGGAATGTTCAGGAAACAAATGAGAGTGAAACAAATCAATCGCATGGGTTGACATGGATACTGCTCATCAGTCAGCTCCATATCAATAACTACTTTAATCAATAGATACTACATAACAGATGAGATGGGAATTCCGATGAAGAGATACTCGGATAACTTAACTATTCCTTCATACAAAAAACCCCTATAAAATCAATTGGCATTGTTGCTATATGTATTATTATAATTGTTTGACTACATGCGTTATGGAAAAGCTTTTAACCTGTACAGAATACACAGAGAAAGCAACACTGATCTAGTTACGAAAGAAAGAATTCAAGGTAACATAGCTGACACTGGTCAATATACGTATATATAACACATTGGACCAAATA
Source organism: Morbakka virulenta (assembly GCA_003991215.1). NCBI lineage: Eukaryota > Metazoa > Cnidaria > Cubozoa > Carybdeida > Carukiidae > Morbakka > Morbakka virulenta. The sequence goes on from RDPX01000226.1 coordinate 460,851, forward strand.
GATGAATTGGTGACCTGGGAAAGAATGTCGTTTAACGTCAAGGCGTTTCGTACCTTCCTACTATTACGTTTTCCAGGCAAACCAATGGACGTAAAATTTTCTGTTACCGGAGAGAAAATGTTGCCTGTGAAAGCAGAAGTGGCTAAGTACTTGGATTATGTTTATCCGAGATGCGGATGGTAAAAAGTTGTAGAAATGGAATTCTGCAACAAGATGATGGAATAAAATGGAGTAAAAGCAACAAAACTACAACTGAGATGAATGATATGTTGCATGTGGTCCGGACATCATTTTCCTCTTAAATGATCGCTAATGAGGTATGAAGTTGTTCAAGGAAAAAGAATTATCCAGCGACTACACAATGCATGCAAAAGGGAATGCTTGCCCAGTGTAGCAAAAGTATGTGCTAAAAACAGATGATGATGTGGAATTGTGTGCCAATGAAGAGTATCTACCTACAAACGTTAACTGTTTCAGTAGATCTTTCCCACATCTAACCAAAAAAACATACTGCAGGTTGCATTGTTCAGGCATTAAAAATCAAGCACATGCAGAATCGATAAACACCTCCGGGAGTGTGTGGATGGGAAAATACCTTTGACAACATTAATAGTTGTCAGGCTTTGACTGAAAATTGCTGTCGATCAATGACTAACGATTGAAGAAATATCTCTCGTAACGTAGCTGAGGAAAGCTTGTGATTTGTGATATGATAAAGCTCCTTTTTCTATATCAATAGTGTTTTCTGCTTATCTTTGATCTGACTACAGGTTTTTAAAACAAAAAAATGCAACCAAGAACAAGGATCGAAATGACTCTGGCAATCATACAAGTGTACGACAGTCACTTATGTCAATACTAAAATTACTTTTGCAAATTTTCATCGGTTTATGGTAAGAAAAGTGTCAGGCACAACGTGCACCACAATAAATTATCATGTAAATGACATGTTTAAATATATCATATCACTAAGAAATGTACTCGACTAAGAAAGAGGAAAACACTTAACTGGACAATATCACTGTAAAAAAGTATTTTGGTCATGAAATACTTTTTTAGAAAGATAAATATGCTTTTTATCGCTAGTTATTGAACGTAGCTTTCAAGGTTAAAATGACACAGACTATCCTGTTTAGTTAATAATACATTGTGGTCATAATGCACATATCTGCATTTATCTTACCTTGTCTGCTAATGGTCATCTCTGCTAGATAAAGTAACACAAAAGGTAGTCATCGCTGGTGGTGTCAATAATGACGATAAGTACAATTAACTTGCAGTGACATAATAATTATGAAGGTAGCAACGCGTACTGATCACACATTAATAAATAATCTGAGTGATCTTACTCTCTATATCACTTACCATTTCATTAAATTTCCTTGACTGTTCAAAATAGCCAATGACCTTGGTTGATAGCTGGTCACATTCTTCCTAAGAGATTATTAAAAGGACACAACAGCAATTAATATTTCTGTCATTATCTGGGGCAAGATGGGGCTATAACATTTGTGTGAGTTAATTTTTAAAGATGATCCGTGTGAGACAACAGCTTTGACAGCTCGTTTTATAGTAAAGATGGTCATATAATCCATAGTTACTGGTTCAAGTCCTCATTGGTACAATACATACTTTCTAATTGATTTAACTTATCAATTTAATATTATAGAAAACAAATTCTCATAAAATATTTACATCAAGCTATCTGGGTTTCAAACAATACTTTATTTCATCAAGAATCACTTTGTGTGTACAATCACTTTCTGTGTGCCTAGATATCAAATTCAACTAAACACGATCAACTGTTATACTCAATTTGATAAAAAGCCTTAAAAAGCAGAAGATAGGATAAGAGCAAAGACAGGTTTTTATCTAAAGGTAAAAGTGGTGTTCTACAAGGATGGAATGTTACCATGTTTTTACAGTACAGGGCAAAGTAAAATAAAGAAATCAAAAAAGCATTTGGTACAAAGCTGAATGGCACGAATATAAACGACAATGGAAAGATTAATGTCAGCTTTTTAATTTTATGGTTTGTATGCCTGAAGAGATAACATTGCAGATTCGTTGAATAAGTAGTCAAGGAAGCTGAGAAGCTAAGATTTGGAACATAACGGCAGAGAACATACAAGAAGGTAACTTAAAAAACGCAGTCGGTTCCTAAATATATTAATAGATAGATAGATAGATAGATAGATAGATAGATACATACATACATACATACATACATACATACATACATACATACATACATACATACATACATACATAAACCGACAGACGTCGGGTGAAGTGTCTGAATATTATACTAAAAATAATCTTCAAAAAATGACCCTGTATTATTGTCTACACTTTTAACGGCCATGAACGATAAAGTTCACCACACGAAAAATTGCGAAAGATTCACTTGTTATTGTTCTTCTTCTTCTGTCATCCACATTCATGGTAAAACAACCTCTATAAGTTATTGTTAGGGTTGGATAAATAAAAGTAAAGTATGAATTCTTTGCTTTACGTTTCAGCCTATGATGATAAAAATGATGCTGTTTTCCAGTTACGTGTTTATATTTTTTAAGTAAAAAACAGCGACTCGTCTATTAATAGATAAGGTATAATTTTCACAGACAAGAAATTCTTTTTCTGCTTTTTCTTACCTGAAGTTCTGTCAAGACGATTGCCATCTGCCCTGGCCCTACAACAAACAACACAACACAACACATAAGAAAATCTTAACCATCAATGAATCATAAAGGCATAAGTCACCTAGGTAAACACAAGCCTTTACTTCTATATTAATTCATGTCCTTTTAGGGATCCAAGTCAAAATACTGTAGCATCTGCTAAGATCCATACTAGCAATTGTACTGGATTTTTTTAATAAGTCGGTATATGTAGATTTTTTAGGGTATCGGTAAAACCTATTTCGCCTCTCAAAAATCCATGTTTACGTTGCTCCATACATCCCTTCAAATTTTCAATCCATTATCGTTGACGTAATAATCTTCATGTTGTTCTCATTTACTTTTGATCAGTGCAGTCTGCAGACAGCAAATTGTATTTTCATCACAGTTCAAGTCTTATTACGTTCTTTTTAAATTGTTTTTTGCTTGCCAAGAATAATGCAGACCTTAGAGGCACACCCCAAACTGTAAAATTATTCATTGATGACACAGGAATGTCCTTCGGTCTTGATAAATTGTGGAAGATGGAAATTGGTAGGATCAGATAATTTTGACATAGGTAATGGAGATAGTATAAAGGATTTAGAACATGAAGGTGTATACAAATATCCTGGTGTATCTAAAGCTGGAGGCATGACGTAAGACCTGATGAAAAACAGGATTGAAAAAGAATGCTATCGCTGTATAAGTACTATTCTTAAAACTGAATTGAACTCGGCAAACAGGAATGAGTCTATCAATACTTAGCGGTACCTAACCTATAGCTTCAATGTAATTTACTGGTCTGTTACTGACATTCAAGCTCTTGATTGCAAATTCCGGAAACTGCTTACAATCCATCGTATGCATCATCCAAAAGTAAATGTGGAAAGACTGTATCTTCAAAGGATGGAAGAAGGAAGAGGCATAATGCAGTTAGATCTTAATTTGAAATGGTTTGAACGAGTATCTAGTGCCAACAAATGACTGGATGCTTCAATTAGTCAGGCATCATGAATCCGGAAAAAAGAGCTACTCTATTGTAAAAGATGATCAAAAGTATGTTTAGGAGCATGGCCTTGAAAGTGAACTTAGTGAAGATCTTAGCTGCACTAAATCTGCAAAGAAAGTTAAGCAATATGCAAAAACTAAAGATCTGAAGCCCATTAAGGATTGCCAGAAAAGTAAACCATTACATGGTCAATATTCTTTAAGAACACGCTCCCCCTGATGCTGACAAAAGGGGCTCAGCTCTAGTTAAGAATTGCAAGTTTTAAGACTGAGACGGAGGATTTATTGTTGCTGCATAGGCTCTGAGCCTGTACACTGGGAATTATCAGGTCAACATAGTTCAAAATGGGGCTGACCCGAACACTGTATCGGGTTGTTCTGTCTTGACCAACACTGAATACAAGGTTCGACACGACCGAGTTGGTCGACACATTCATTGAAAGTTATCTCATTTCTTCTCTTGGCCAAACTCTAAAAACTGTGATGATCATGAAACCCCTTCCGTAATTGAAAATGACAATATTACAATACTTTGGAATTTCATAATCCAGACTGACCGTGAAATACGGGAGAACAAGCCAGATATAATTGTTAAAGACCATAAAAATAAAACTATCGGATGATTGACAAAATCTGTCCCAGCGATAAGAATACCTATGCAAAGAAGTTTGATAAATTATCAGTGTTAAAATACAACGACCTTAGTAGAACGTATGTGGTATTTGGAAACAACTGTGATGACTGTAGTTATTGATGCTTTAGGTGTCATAACCACTGTGTCTCGTATAAATAAAATACCAGGTAATCTTTCTCTGCCTAAAATACAAATGATTATCTTTCAATGGAACTGGTTGTATCTCAAGAAAAGCACTATCAATCTAGACTTCTGATCTATTTGTTTCTTTTCTTTCTTGCTTATCTTTCCTTCCATCTTATTAATTTATAGATTAATGTGTTGTTTCTGTGCAGATCTCAAAGACCAGAGCAAAAGTGTGAACTAAAAGGTGTAGCACCTGTTGGCCTACCTCGAGTCCTTGAAATACCAGGGTGGGATCTGGCGGGGTTAACTCTGCCTCGCGCGTGTGTGTGTGTGTGGGGGGGGGAGCACCTCTTTCGCCTTGGTTCGCAACCCTCCTAGAGATAATGTCCCGATAAAAACACCGGTGGTTGTGCCACCTTCTCACTACTACTCTCATTATGAGTGTAATGTTAAATAATGGATTATTAAACAAAGGTGTTAATAAGGGTGAAACTTTATGTGAAGCTCTCTCGCCCGGGAGGTGTCCAACATCTCAGCAGCGTGGGCCCGGTTATCATTCAGCAGGAACTATGCTCAATGAAGACAGAGTTAAGCATGCTGAACGAGAGAGGAAATCATTTAGTATGAAGATGATCGAAATGTAAATGAAACAATGAGAACGAGAGATTTTCATGTAGACCGAGTTCAAAATGAATTAGATAAAAATAAAAATAGGATACTGCAGCAGCTGGATGAAATTTATGGAAGGCAACGCAAGGGCCTGCGATCATTTAGAGGAGTAGAAAGAAAGAGATTGTCAGATGTAGTGAATACAGTGAATGAAGTAATCATTAAAGTTAAGGTTAACAGATATTACTGCAGTGAATGATCTAAAATATTATGGAGCTACACTAGCAACGGAAAGGTTAGGTATAAAAACTTGCAGAAATGACAAGATGAAAGCTTTTTGGAAAAGAAGGCTGGAAAACCAACTGAAAGTGCTAAACAAGGATCCATCAGGAATTAACATGCTTATAGAGAAAAGAAAGATGAAGAAAATGCACAAAGATTTACTGGAGAAAAGATATAATTTCAAACAAAAAGGTCTACAGACAACCTTTAAGAACTCCAAAGATACTAAGAAAAGTACTGGATACCTAAAGTCATAGGACTTGGCCTGCTATTCAGCAGTTAACCGGCAGTTAACACCAATGTCGATTGAACAGTGAACAAAAATAATAACATAATTATATACACTTTTCTCCTTGCTCTGTAAAGCATATTTCAAATGATCAGGAAGACAAAAAGTGTGCATAAACTAACAGGGAAACAATATTTACATGTACTATTAAAGAAATCGTAAAAACGTACCATAGTAAGTATCAACAAGAGGTTGCTTGTCCTCAATCAGTTTCGCAACGTGTTCAAACAAAACCGTGAGGGTATCAGCAAACACAACATTGGCTCTTCTATCTGTTGTAAAGGAATTGGAAAATGCATTCAATGTTACATTCAATGTGAAACATATATAATCTAAATAAGCAATTTTTCTCTTTTACTAATTCAATGTAATATAAACTCTGCGTAAGGATATTGTTGTAATCAAAGAAACCAATAAAAAAACTAAAGGTGTGCGTTAGAGTTGATTTTTGACTGTTTATGCTCCCGGATACACTCAATCCACTCCTCCCTCTAACTTGTTCTTAGATTTTCTACTACCAGCAATGTTTCTTCGTAGGATAGGAAAGATCACCCCATTGATTCATGTTTGTTTCCTTTGTTAAAGATGCATATAACTAGTTTTATAAATAAAATGCGTAACAGACAAATAAGTAATCATTTCAGAAGTATTTTCATTACTGCCTGTAATACCTTCGTCAAACGGAAATATCTCAAATTCCGAATAACAGCACAAAGAAAAAATCACTATTAAGCTGACTATATCTAGGACGTTCACTTTCTTATTTCTTTAAAATGAAATTCTTCGACTCAGTGACATTCTGCAGAGTGCACAATGGTTAATCCATTTATAGAGGGGCAAGAAAAAAAATGGAATTCTCCATCCATGTGGCATTTTGTACAGTGCTTATGTAATCCATCCAAAAGAAAGATGGTTAAAATGGAATTCTTCAATTCAATCCCATTCTGTACAGTGATCGCTAGCAAATTAGTCTGAAAGACGGATGGTTCAAATGGAATTTTTCGACTCAGTGGCATTCTGCACAGTTCTCAGTGGCTCATCTATCCAAATGAGGGATGGTTAAAATTCTTGTTTTTTGATGGTAACGATATGGTCTGTATGATAAAAAAAATTAAAACAAAGTAAAAAAAATATGTCTGCAGTGTCATTTCATCAAATGTCTAAACAGAATTTAGCTGTTTTATCCAAACTAAATACTACGTACGCTTTATAATTCAATGTTTCAATCAACGCGTAGCTAAAAATTGGCCAGTTTACTCTCTAACAAATACTGCATAAGATGACTTTGCCATTGTTGTTAAGTTTCTGGTTTAAAGCAGGCATCGAGGATATAAAGTTTTTTACATTGTAGTCACTGTCACTATTCCAAAATCCTTGGAATCCCGGATTTAGCCATACCTTGGGGCTGTTGACGTACTTTCATACTTTTGTCTAAATTTACACCTCCCTCTCCTATCTTTTTTAAAAAAGACAAGTTTACCAATCTACTCATTCAAATGTCATTGATAAATCTTGCAAACATGTAATGTGTGCACATGCAGGCAAACGTAATCACTTCTGTATTAAGACCTGTGTGACACAAGGGAGACTTTTCAGAAGAAGTTCGATATTTGACATAAAAGAGGTAGATAGAATTTGGCATTGTAGGAAAGTGAAATATAAGGGTGCACGAAACTGGATATAAACAGGGCATTCTACTGCACAAAGAACATTATATCACTACTCATAGTATGTCACTTATATTATATCACCAAAGATATATTCAGGTCGTCGTTCTGCGAGGGGTTTAGGGAGCCTGTTCAGTGCCTGCGCCTTCTTTCTGGAAGACAAAACTTTTCAGCCTCTACATTTAAAAAAAGAAGGTGAAAAATAATTTTCAAGTTCCTTGATTTTAAGAAAAGCATGCTTCTTCGACTTTAATAAGTCTTTTTCAAAGCGAAAATTAGCCCTTAAAAAAAGTCAAGGAGGTAAATTACATAAGTTGATAACAAAAATCTATCATGCAAAATTTAACTCCGGCTAAATGTTTGAGTTGTCTTCGCAGAAATTAGTTCTCGCGAAAATTAAAAGAATATTTCCAAAATTTTTTCGTGATAATTAATTTTGACGAAAACGGATTTCCTGAAGGTTTTTCGTTTGTGTTTCGTTCGTTATTCCCACTTATTTCGAACCATCGACGCCTTTCAACTTCAGTTTTTGCAAAGTTATTGCTATTGCGAAGTGTTTTATCGTAAGGCCGATTCAATTCGTTGTTCTTGTTATACGTTTAAAGAGAAAATGGATAAAATTGGGTTATAAAAAGAGAACTGACGTTTCTGCAGGAAATACGCCATGAAAAATGTTTCTTAATTCAGTATTAAAAAAATTGCTTTTACGATTAAACCAACTACTATGGTAGATTTAGGACTATATTTCTTGAAATCATTGTTTTCACTTTAATTTCATTTGTATCAAACCCTGTCATATCAAGTCAACACGTATCCCGGGCTTAGTGTTTTAAGCCATGCTTTAATAGATGTGGAGACCTGAATGAATTCTATATATTGATCTGACATAGCTTAAAATTGGTTCTCTTGCAAATTAACCACACGTTTAGCAAAAAATATGTGTCGTTTATATATATAGTATCCTATTTTTTTACATTGCAGTCTGTAATAGCGCTAAGTGACTCCTTCTGTAAATAACCTTACACTTGCAGAATGATGATAACAGGATAGAGATCGAACTGCAAATAAAATATGTCGTGAAAACACCACATTTTCTAGACACCAATATATTTTTTAGTGTTTCCCAATCGCAAGCACTATTTTCCAAAAACACTACTGTTGATATTTCTTTACTCCTGCTCCAACGCTTGATTAGTCACACAGACTTACCTTCTGGGCTAATTTTTAATGCATTTTCAGTTTCTACCATTGCCAGATTTCGCAGCTTAAAAAAAACGGCAAAAATTTTAAAAACAAACTGAATAAATATATTGCTGACATAATTAACGCCAGCTATGGTATTGTAAAGCAAATAAAAACATATAAATGTGATATAAATATATAAATAATTAGTCGAAATCTCTATCAAAAGAAAATGCAACATATGTAGTAGACAATATTCCCTCCAAAAGGTAGATCACCTCTCGCTTTTGCCATTTTATCAAAAACTGGTTACATCGGTGATTTTGAACATGAAATAGCAACCAGAACCCCATACTGCTCCTTATCAAGACATAACCTATCTTTCCCCCAGTCCAGATACAACTTGTTCAATTATAAAACCAGACGTATTTTTCAATAATGGTCTTGGGGGCCTTCTTCTAAACAAGACTCCTGTCAAAAACTAATTTTTTTCTCGATAGTTATTTTTGTACGTACTCTGACATTTGCAAAAGAAATACGTTCACAAATTTTCAATATTTTTTATTTATATTGAAAAAAAATTATATATGCTGACAGTACCATCTCCATCCTTGGATGGAGACCACTAATTATGTGTACTGAGAAAAACCTGTTTCTCTGCTGATACATTCGACAAAATTTGAAATAAAAAAGCTAGTGGAACAGAAATAGCTCTAGTTAAAATTATAGTTAAGGAAAATAACTTTTATTTGTCAGAGCCTACAGGATATAACAAGAACCCCCCCCCAGAGGGATGGGCTTCAAAAGCAGCAAGCCCCTTTTTCCGATTGGTTGTTACTAAAAATCCAATAAATGATTAGTGGTACAAAGCTTAAACATCTAAATCAAAATCAAGTTCAATTTTGTTTAATACTTTTTCGATTACACTAGTCCAAGTTAAGACATGAAAATAAGCAAATACAATAAAGCGGTGTTTGATCGACGAAAATAAGGGGAAAATCGAAGACAGTCCTCTGCTTTCGTAAACATTTATTAAAAAAAAGATGATTTACGAAATTATTTTTTGATAGCGATGAAAACTGGATACAAATAGCCTGTTACCTTCCTAAATCGAAAGCATACCTGGCTCTGCTAATTACTCAAAACTGTTTAACATTGAAACTTCCATGCGTTTATGGTTCAGTAACAGCCGCAGTACTACAGTTGAATTATAATCAAAAATATGTTATATGGTTTTCACAACCACCGTTTTAATCCATGTACTAGATCGTTTTTGTCCTTTAATACAGCTCACGTGCTAGTTTATCCTACCTCTCATCATCATCATCATCATCATCATCATCATCATCATCATCATATTCGGTTTAACGTCCATTTTACATGCTAACATGTGTTGGACGCTTTCTTGAATTGACTTCCAAGTTATCCTATCCTTCACCAGATCTCTGCTGATACCTTTTTGTTTGAGATCCATCCTTATCACTTCCTCCCATGTTTTCTTCGGTCTTCCTCTGCCAGTGGTTCCTGTTACCTTGATTGTTCTGCATCTACTTGCCCAAGCATTCTTGTCCATTCTCTCCACATGACCAAACCAATGTAGCCTCCTATTCTGCATACAGCTGCCAATACTGTCCAGATTCAATCTCCTTCTGAGTTCATTAGAACTGAGCCTGTCCTTTAGACTTACGTTGCACATCCATCTTATCATTCTCATGTCATTCCGCTCCATGCGGCTGACATCTTCAGCTTTAACTGGCCACGTTTCACTGCCATACATCATTGTGCTACGTACACATGCCTGGTAGACTCTACCTTTGGTAGGTAATGGCAGAGCTCTGCTGGTTAACAATGGCATCCACTGTTAACCCTTGCTGTTACACTTGCACCAGCTCCTCCCTCAACTCCAAGGGTGTCACCAAGGTAGCCAAACCTCTGGACAACTTCAATTTTTTCACCCTCCAAATGCACTTTCCATAGGTCTAAGTCACAGGTTGCCTCTCCTTCTATGCACCTTTTGCAGCCAAAATGGTTACTTTCTGTCAGTTTGCCTTTGTCAATCTAAAAAACGTATCTGAGAGTACAGGGAGAATTTTTCACCATGCAACAATTACTTTTGGTACCGTACCACCATTGCAGTCTAAGACAGTCGTAGTTATTTGCTTGAAAATCACGTTTGTTTAGAGTAGTTTGCGATACACAGGCCATTCTTGAAAGAGTAAATAACAACTGCATGATGTAACAACGTTTTGATGAGCCAAAAGAAATTGTAACAATGATCCAAATGAAATCCAAATGACCCAAATCTTGAACAACTTTTTGTGGTACCTTTTGGGGCGTGTCAAGATGGTTTCAATGAAAATGGCATGCAGTTTCGAAATAGATAAAAATCAAAACAATGTTATTTTATATGAACAGAGTAAATCTGAAGAATGAACCAAAGTAAGTAAATAGAAAACAAGAAACCTCTTTCAATTCAAATTTGCACCTAGAAAAACCATTGGCATCTGCTCTACACTCAAGCAAGCTATCAGAGCTTACTTTTGAGTGGGGGTTCTTGCAACTCATTATTCCAACTACCTGCTCTCTTTTTGGTCTCCAGATTCCTATTTTCTAGGATTGCAGCAAATAAGATGGCTCTTATAAACCTGAGTATGCCACTCAGGTTTGATGTCCCATTCAAACATTCTTCATACACAATGACAATAATACGAAATATAAACTGGTCCGGTTCGCCAAAAGTAGTAGTACGTACTCCCTATTATTCAATGCCCAAAATCACGGTAAAACAGTTGCATCAGATCTATAACCATGCTTTTCTTTTCTTCTAAAGCAGTCCCTTTTACTTAGGACAGAGGTAGAAGAATAAGTGTGATCTAAGCTTAAAAAAGACCTATCATGAGGTTCAAAGAACTATTATTCAACTTACCACAGTTTAATAGCCTCAAATGGTGATGGGTGAATCAGAAATTCTGTGTATGCTCACAAACGATAAAAGCTAGAGTCTTAATAGTTCATTGTCAGTTAGGTACCAATAACTAAGAATACAATATTGTTGTGGTATTTACAAAATATTGTACAATCTCATTTGATTCAACATGCTGATAAGGCATGGCAAGCTAATGCTTTGTTCGCAACAATATGGGCTGTCAATCACATATGCAAATCAAATCAGGGGCAACCACTTAGCGTGGTCAAACCCTGCTTTCATTGCAATACTAAGGGAGAAAAAAATTGTTTCTACACAACAAAGAGATATTGTGCTTCCCTCCCCCAGTAACCCAAGCTGTTATGGGGGCCTCAAAGTTTGATACAAAACCCAGCAAAATATCTAGTGTATACACAACAAAAAGTCATGGTGAGATAAAATACAAAAAAATACACAATATCGAAAATGAGAAAGGAAAACATATAAACTGCAAGTAAGTAAATTCTAACAGGGATAGGTCTGATAGAGAAAGAATGATTAAGACTAACATCTAGTCAAGACAGGGGACTCTCCGTGGTTATACAAGCAAAATATCCTACTTACAACGGACAGACGTATGGAAGAAAAATGAAAAAGAAAGGAGTATGGGTACCAACGATCCAACTCTTATGCTTTCTTCTTTAAAATTACTTCAGAAAATTGTCTTTTCTGTGATCTGAATAAAATAGGCTTTACTGCAAAGATATGTTTGTTACTCGATTTCAATATTAATTTAGATTCATTCTTATCTATCAAAATATGGTATTAAACAAACAGGTCCTACCAGAGTACGAAGATACACCGAGAACCTTTTAAGGCCATACTCTGCCATTCCAACCAAAGGAAACAGTTTGAAGAATCTAAAAAACACACAGTAAATTGCATTAATTGGAATAAAGAACCAATATGGTACGTATATCCCAAAAGATGGTTATCAAAGTTGGGTTATAGACACATGCTAGTTATAGAATACATCGTCAAGCTATGGATACACCAAACAATAAACCCGAAAACAACAAATAAATGAGAAACCAACAAAAAAATCCACAAATATCGTTAGGATGCTAAAAATTCAATCAAACTAAGTTGTGTCCCTCTTTCTCTCTCCTCTTTATTCACAAACTCCGGATAAAACTAACTAGAACAACAATTTATCGTGCTCTTTAAAACAATTAGTATAGTAACATTTTTTAATACTACACATTTTCTCGTGACAGCAGTGACGGTAGTAGTATGAGCAGCAGTAGTAGTTGTAGTGGTACTAGTTTAGTTAGTAAAAGTTGTAGTAGTGCTCGTAGTAGTAGCTGTACCAATAGTAGTAATAGTAGAAGTAGTAGTGGTAGTTATAGTAGCAATAACAGTAGTAGCAATAGTTATAGCAGAAGTAGTAAATGTAATAATAATAATAGTAGTAGTAGTAATAGTAATAGTAATAGTAGTAGTAGTTGCAGTAGTAACAGTAATGGTAGTAATAGTGGTAATAGTAGTAGTAGTAATAGTAGTAGTAATAGTAATAGTAGTAATAGTAGTAGTAGTAGTAGTAGTAGTAGTAGTAGTAGTAGTAGTAGTAGTAGTAGTAGTAGTAATAGAAGTAGTAGGAGAAATAGTAGTAGTTATATCTGAAGTACAACTGACCAAGAAATAAAATAGTTGCATATATATTATACATATATATTTGAAAATAGTAGTAGTAATAATAGTAGTAGTAGTAGTAGTAGCAGTAATAGTAGTAGTAGTACTAATATTACTACTACTAAATCAGGAAATGACTAAAGAAAGTTTGCCAATATTTACTTGAGTAAATCAAATTTTTATTTATTACTATCACAATTTCAAATTTTCGTCTGTCTACAACAGACTTTATCAAGAAACTGACAAGATAATTATATAATTGCCATGCAACAAAAATTTATAAAAGACAATTGTCACTGGGGAGCTGTGAAGTGAACAAAAAGAATTTTATTTTCAAAAACAACACACACACACACACACACACACACATATATATATATATATATATATATATATATACATATTGTTTTGTCTCACTACCATTAATAAGTAAGACGACAGTGCCATTAGACACCACATCACAGTGGTAACGTTATCAAGCATTAATATCATGTATTCTTACCTTTCTGCCGAAGACGCATTGCCTGTGTTAACTGAATCCTCAAATTTCTGTTTCACAATATTTGAAAGTTGCGACTGTGCATCATGCAGAAACGTGAACGCATGGTTTAAGTCAGTACCTTAAAATCGAACAAAAAATACAGCTTTCACCACAAGGCTATTCAAAATAAACAAATCTATTATATAGCAAAGAAAAGGTAAGCATTATTTTAAAGTCTTTTTTCATATCAATATTTTCAACTACTCTGTTTTCGTACAGCTTGAAATTTCAATAAATCAAGAGGATGAGAAGTCAAAGCAGCTAAGTAAAAGAAATAATTAAGTGTTGTAATATGCTTTTGGCAGTACTCTGCTTCTTTGATATCAAGAACATAAATATATCTAAAGTTCTTGGTCTCTCTCTGTCTCTGTCTCTCTATCTCTCTCTCTGTCTCCCCCCCTCTCGCTCTCGTCCCCCCTCTTTTTTTTCTCCAAGATTCTAATGGCTAAATAATACAACTCAATGCACCAAATTTCTATTCCATCTCAGGTCACAAGCAAGAAAATGTAATAGATAACAAAACTTGCTCATGGAAATGCTTTTAAAAGAGTCAACTAACTTCCAAACTCCCCATCGATGGCAAACTTACCTTCGACGTTGTCTGGCAAAATCTCTCGTAAAGCACGTTCGTCAAGGCTCAAATAACGATGAATAAAAGCAGCAGCCTATTAGTGTATAACGAAGGTAAAATTCTTTTAGTACAAAAAAGCAACAACAACAAAATAAACTCTCTAAAACTTAAACACAAAGCAGTACAAGATTAAATTGTGCCCAGATATCTAGAAACTATAACAAGGACAACATGGTTGAATACACTAACAAACAACATCTTTCCTGTTGATCTTTTGTAACATTTAGCAATTGATAGGTAACTAGAAGCTCCGCCTGGAGCTTCTCATGAAACTCCTGCGTGGGGGGACAACACAAGCCTGCAGAAAACCTCCCGTCACAGAAATGAACATTAAAGATCACATTTTAACTTATGAGGAAACTCATGCAGCTTTACGGTATCCCTGAAACGTTTGTTCGACTCTCTATAAAGTTGTACTCCAATACTGCTTGTTGTGTCAAAGTCTGCGCCAAGTACACTGTGTGGTTTAAGACTATTAGTGGTGTACGACAAGGGTGTAGACTTCCTCCTCTACGGTTCTACCTTGTCATAGACTGGTTATTGTCTCAAAGTGTAGATGGCGTTAAGTTGAGAGTCGCTCTAAATGGTAATGTTATGCTGGAAGATATCGATTATGCTTACGATATTGCCTTGTTGCTTCGGTGGTCAGAGCAATCTCACCCACACTTCTAACACTTAGATGGTGCAAATGAAAATGGACATCGTAAAGGCAAACGGCAGTGCTGTAGGCCTAAAAAAAGTAATAAGAAGTCCAAGGCATTGATATTGGTGACCACAGACTTCTGGAAAACATCGATACATTTGTTTACCTCGGGGGTTAGATCTCTGACGATAGTAATATTGAAGAGGAGCTAAACGGGAAGAAGCATTCCAGGTGACTGGAATACTTCTTCCCCGTGCAGATATTGGTTGACAGCCAAACCCTGGTAGCCAGACTGTGCATTCCATGAAGCCGAAAAAGAGGATAAAAGTGGCATGCTGGAATATTGGGAGATTGTATCAGACAGAAATGTTGGCCAAGGTACCGGGGGAATTCGATGTGTACAAGTTAGATTTTGGGAGATTAGTAAAGCAATGGGTCCTCGACATATAAAAGACAGATTCAATTCTAAATACACCAAGCTAACTGTAATAGTGTGTTATGCAATAATTAAAGATGGTGAGGAGGATGACAAAAATACTTTCTGCTGGCAACTTCAAGCTGCAACAGAAGAATACAAGTTGCATGACATGTTGCTAGTCAACTGAGGGATGAAAACAAAAAATGGTGATGTGAACAGAAGAGAGTGTTTCGTGGGTAGACAGAATTGAGGAGATATCAACAATTATTCCAATATCAAGATATCCAGAAGACCACATGGACTTAACCAGGTGGGGTAACCAAGAAACATCGACCACACCCTGATTAAGAGAAAGAGGAGAGTTCAGCACAAGACGTGAAGGTCTCCAGACGACCTGGTGGTATTAAGTTTATCCATACAAAAGTTTGACCATTGGTAAATGTCATCATTAACGTTGTTCCAATTATTAATACTTGATTGCATCTTTCCATCACATGTTCAAAATAAGGCTACCTACCTGTTCATATTCTTCCTTTTTTAGAGCATCCTGTACGCCTTCAACACAAAACTAGGGTGCGAATAACAAAAAAAATTCTCAACAAATAATTTGAGGGATACACTAAAATAAATAAGACATTAAAACTATTCGTTTGGGTCAGAAAGGTATAACTGTAACGCAAATTTCTCTAAAACATCCACATAAGTTTTGAAAAGTCTACTTTTTTAATCTTTTTTAAATAAGGCAATCCTACACATTAGATATTAATTATATTTCTGTAAGGGATAGGGAAAAATATGAATTTTCACTCAAAGTTACCTAAAATATAAAATTTTAAAATATGCTTAAAATTACTTGCAAAATTAAATAGATAAAGTTATAATAATAATAATAATAATAATAATAGTAATAGAAATAGTAATAGTCATAGTGATAGTCACAGAAGTAAAAGAAATAGTAATAGTAGTAGTAGTAGTAGTAGTAGTCGCAGTAATGATGGTAGTAGTAGTAGAAGTAGTCGCAGTAGTAGTAGCAGAAGTAGTAGTAGCAGTAGTAGTAGTAGTAGCAGAAGTAGTAGTAGTAGTAGTAGCAGTAGTAGTAGTAGTAGTAGTAGTATAAGAAATAGGGGTAGCAGTAGTAATAGTAGTAGTAATAGAAGTAATAGTAGTAATAGTAGTAATAGTAGTAATAGTAGTAATAGTAGTAGTAGTAGTAGTAGTAGTAGTAGTAGTAGTAGTAATAGTAGTAGTAGTAGTAGTAGTCGCAGTAATGATGGTAGTAGTAGTAGAAGTAGTCGCAGTAGTAGTAGCAGAAGTAGTAGTAGCAGTAGTAGTAGTAGTAGTAGCAGAAGTAGTAGTAGTAGTAGCAGTAGTAGTAGTAGTAGTAGTAGTAGTAGTAGTAGTAGTATAAGAAATAGGGGTAGTAGTGTAATTAGTAGTATATGTAGAAGTAGTGGTAATAGCTATAAAATAGTACTAGTATCAGTAATGGCAATAGAAGTAGTAAAAGTAATAGTAGTAGTGGTGGTGGTGATTGTAGTGGTAGCAGTAGTGGTGGCTATAGTTGAGTATTAAGTGGTATGCAATACCTTAAATTGTTTTAGAGCGGCAGACAAAGCAATCTTCGAAAATATAAGAATAATGTCGACTTGGTGAAAATCGAAGAACACATATATAATGTGGGAAGCAAAAGAAAGTTTTAACTGAATATTCTAAAAACTGAAAAGTTCTAACAAAAAAGCAAAGTAGAAAAAGTAAACTATCTTTAATTTCTTGAATATATGATCCTCAAGGAAATGAAAAGCAAGAAACAGAACTTTGCAATGATATCAGTAAGCTACAAGATGGCTAATGATAAGGTACCTCACTCACAGACTCTTAAGTGTTTTAAACTGACTGAAATGGCGAAATATATTACCAAGTGCTAGTGAAGAGTACAGCCTGTAGTGACTGATAGCATGTGTGAAAATGTTAGGAGGGGCATACATACACATTTACAGACATAAATACAAACATATGATGAACAAATGCATATACATACATATAACCATCCACACATATACAAACATGCACACAAATATGATGATTCTTACATCTTCACAGATGAGTGCCATTTTCTTACTTCTCCTAATGTCATTTGCAGTGGCTGTTTACCAATGCTATCTCACAAAACTTAATTCCTGTTGCAGAGCTTCAGACTTTCAAGTACAGGTGACAAGTATAAGGTGTCATTTCCACTTGAATAACCAAGCTAATTTGGTGGACATAGTTCTTATGCACCATTATATGTGTTTTGAGGCCAGGAATGAACCTGCACACTGCACATTTTGTTTGGTCTGGTCTTTGAGGAATAGTATTGGTCGCAATCATGTGACTAAACATGCTTGACATAGCCAAATTTTAAAATAATTTTTCCACATATTTGACAATCCAAAGTCTGTCTGTTACTGTTAAGGTCTTTAACACAGCCTTGTAAAAAGCTGGTAACTTAAGTTTGTAGCTCATTGGTGCATTTCTTCCTTTAATACATACATACATACATACATACATAAATACATATATATATATATATATATATATATATATATATATATATATATATACAAATATACATACATACGTTTACATAGGAAATTGTGACCAGTTCCAACTCAAAAATATTTTTAAAATGTACAAAAATAACTCTTTTGTATTTTACAATTTCAAAAATGGATTCTGTACTGTCTCACCTCTCCCTAAATTCTATCATATTAACAACTGACAGGAAAATACTTAAAACTCTGAGTAATGTAATACAAGTATTATCTCTGATTAAACCAAATTCATGGATATATTAAAAATATAAATACTATATATATTATATATATTATATATCATTAGTGTTAATTCATGATACATGCATGATATATGTATATATTCCAAATGCATTTTTTACAATACAATGTACAGGTGCCTCAAAGCATGTCTCAATATTTCTGGCCCTCATGACTAGTTGTAATGAAGAAACCAGAAAATCATTGAAACCCATCTGCATTTGTCTGGAGGTTGTGCCTGTACAATGGACCTTTGCATTCATTAATAATAATTGTAATGGTGATTTGCTGTTATGAAAGTCTTGCTTTTCTATACGTTTTTGTCACTAAACAAAAACAGTACAAACAAGTGGTTTGTAAGACTAAATATGATTGTATATATGTCTCAAATAAAGAACACAGAATTATATAAATAAAAGCACAAAATACTTTTATTTAAACCATACATAAATTACATCCACCTATTTCCAATGAAAATAAATACTTTCTTTCCATTGTCATAATAATGAGGAAAAAACTTACTTTGAGATCAAGTATATCATCCACTCTCTTGATAGTGTCTTGAACACGACTCTGTTTAGATATTAAAATCAAAAGAGAAAAAAGACAATGATATATTTGTATATTGCAAATATGTAAAATCTTCAGTTGACATGTTTATCAAATACAAACATAGTACAAAACCTAAAAGTCACAATCAAAATTACATTTTAGAAAAGTGAAAAAGTATGTATATTTCAATCAGTTTATCAGAGCTTGGATAGGAAGTAATTGGGTTTTGAGTGGAGTTATAATAATGGCAAAGAGCATTAACATTGAATAACTTACAAATCACCAGCATACAATTCAAAGCAATTTTATCCTGTGGGCTACACTCATAGATATCAGTGGCTCGCATGGCAAGAGATATACCTCTTTTACTTGCTGACATGAGTGAAACCACAACCAGCGATACCCAATCAATACAACAACTGTTTTTTGACCAAAATTTGCATTCTGAGAACACTTTAAAAGAATTTATTGAATTTATTGAAAAGTTTGAACTTGAATAAGATGCCAAATACCCTGATTTACCAAAAATTTCCATTGAAGCTCCAATTAAAAGATTGAAAATAGAAAAATGCCACTGATGAGCATCCCAAGCAAAGACTGAACTTGTTACAGTACAATACAATTAGAAATTATTGGGGGCAGAAAGTTCAAGTGGCTAAGTTCTTGGATGCTCAAGCTTCAAGTTGTTTTATGAGGGCTGGTTAATTGCTTGTCCTGAGGAGAAGACTGGGTCAAATTCCTTTGGGGCTGCCTATATTGACATCGTGAATGACTAATACAGGCCAACAGAAAATATTACACTAAAAACCTTTCATTTTCAGTTACCTTCTCAAGAAGAACAGGAAACTATTCCTGCCTTTTGTAACAGAGTTCCAAAGGTAGCTAAGCATTGCATGCTTACATGTATACCAAATATATGCACTTCTGAAGAAACAGTCACTTGTGACCAAAGTTTGGAACTTCCAGCAATAAAATAATAGAGAAGGCTCTTAAACTCTCATGAGCCCTCCAAACCTTGAGAACAGAGGTGATCCAAACAAAAAGTATGCACAAAAGTAATGACAAAAGATCTGGTGAAGCTTTAAACAAGATTGAAAAGTATGCAAAGATTGGTTAGAGAAGAAATCCAGGAGAAAAAGTTGATTCCACTGACAAGGAAGTAATTACCTGCTTCAGTTGTGATAACACTATTAATGCCTCAATAATGAAACACAGGGAGAAATGGGCTGTCAATGATATAAAATGGCAAAAATGTTGCAAAATGGGTCACTTTGCAAAAGTTTGTAAGAGCTCCAAAGACATTATGCACATAAACTGTAAATGAAGAAAGGATCTCCTATGATGATGATCAAGATGATGCTGAGGGAATTTATAATATCCATCTCTTTCAAATCAAAACACCTCAGAAGATGAAACCATCTGAAAATTCAAATGGTACCCATTAGTCATAATGGTGAAAATATTTGAAACTCTTGTTTTATTACATACATGACATGCAATATACTCTGCAAAATATTTAATGCAAAATCCTTTTTTTCTCTCAGTTTTCATGAAAAGGGATTCAAAAATAAAAGTTTCCAGACATTTTAAAAGAGTAGCTTATGATCAACAATGGTGGTAAAAATTCTGAAAGTTTACTTAATGTATTAACTTTAAAAGTGGCATCCATTCTTCACTTGGTAATTTAAAGTCATTCCTATAAACCTTAAGGTAGTGGGCAGTTGAGCACCCAGCAAGCTCCTGACTCACCTGTTTCAAGCTCTGCATGGCAAACTAGAAGGATGCCATCTTGACTGGTAGTTACCTTTTGACCAATGTTATTTTCCGTTTCTTTGTAGTAGGTTGGGTACCTTTGTGACAAGTG
Source organism: Morbakka virulenta (assembly GCA_003991215.1). Lineage (NCBI taxonomy): Eukaryota > Metazoa > Cnidaria > Cubozoa > Carybdeida > Carukiidae > Morbakka > Morbakka virulenta. The sequence continues at coordinate 481,367 of RDPX01000226.1, forward strand.
AGAATGCACACATTGTAGATCAGGACATTCCATTTGAAGGTTTTTGAGTGTGGAAAGGTTGATTTCTTTTGTTTTATTACAGACTACAATTGTTGAGACTTTTAACTTTTATCTTCAGTTGTCTTTTTGTATGTGTCTTGTTCTTTGTCATGTTATTTGCTTTTATGTGTGTTAAAGAGACATTAGTTTTATCACAAATTAAATTTAGTTTTGAGCCATTCAGATTAATGTAAAAGTTGAGAGAAGACCTCCTTGTCATTCAAGGAAAGGGATTATTTAGCATTACAATGTTTGTCTTAACAAACAAATTGATTTTGCTGAGGCAGTGGGGTTGTCTACTGGACCTGCATTAGAAGCATTCTTCTATATGCGTCTGAGACCTGGGCTTTGAAAGTTGATGACCAATATCACTTAGAAAGGAATGAAAACTCTATGATCTGCTGGATGTCTTCTGTAAAGTTAAGCAATCACAAATCAACTGCCAGTCTGAGAGAGATGCTCGGCATTTGTGATATCACTAGTCAACTGAGATACAATCACTTAAGATGATTTGGGCATCTTGAGAGAATGAGCGACAAATGGCCCAATAAGATTCAAACTTTCGAAATTGAAGGAAATGTTGCTGCAGGTGGACAAAAGAAAAAGTGGATTCACTGCATGAAAAAAGATCTTGCTGATCTTCGTCTTCCTGCTAATCTTGCTGAAGATTGCTCAGCGTGGCACGCTTGAATCAAGCCTCAATGTGGCATTGTCCAACCCCCAAACAGAGGGAACCACGGACGTTAAACCAAAGAGTAAGTAAGTAGGTACAATACTTCTTATAAGTTGTCTTATCCTTTTAAGTATGTTGTCTTCTTTCTTGACAACACAGCTGATCCTAATAATGACCTAAAATTGAAATAGTAGTCCACTAACCTTGGCAAGGTCTAACAATCGCACTTTACCACTAATGCCTTCTGCAATAATACTTGTATGACTGATGACATCATTGAGGTGGTTTGAATCTTGTAAAAGGATCTTAAGATTTGGCCTGTAAGTAATGAGAATAAAAAGAACAATTAACAATAAGCAGGTAAAAAGCCTTATCTCTTGATCTCCTTTTAACACACACATCAATGATTTGTTGAAGCATCTTTGTTAACACATATGCATAATATTCAAATGCTTATTGTGAGGGATCACTTTAATAGTTACCATGATGTTGCCATTTTCAGTATATGCATTTATTTTACTGTAATAAATGATTAACTACGAATTGACCTTACATTGGGCTTTAATCAACAATAAAACAGCTCTGTGTACAAAATGGCGGCTAACAATACAAATGACCGCTGACAATAACAATAACAGGTTCGTAGTCCACAGGGAACCCGAAATCTATAAAATGTCCTATTATATGTCAATTGAGGTGAAGATCGTCTATTACGACA
>RDPX01000226.1:485326-500302 GCA_003991215.1 Morbakka virulenta
TACTACTATTACTACTATTTTTACTATTACTACTATTACTACTACTACTACTACTACTATTACTACTATTACTACTATTTTTACTATTACTACTATTACTACTACTACTACTACTATTACTACTATTACTACTATTTTTACTACTACTACTATTACTACTATTACTACTATTTTTACTATTACTACTATTACTACTATTACTACTACTACTACTACCACCACCACTACCACCATCACCACTACTACCACTACCATTATTACTACAACTGGTACTACTATTACTTTTATTACTGCTACCACTATTATTACCACTACTATTATTACTACAACAACTATAACTACTACTATCTTACAACTACTACCACTCTTGGTAGTAATAATATTAGTTATGATTATATATCTGGCTTTTTTAATCTGTAATAATATGAAAAACTGTGTTGTGGGTGCAATGCAAGGCTTTAGAAGTCTAGTAACCCTTGACTAGCTGTAAACCCATTGCTTTCCAAACAAGCAACAATAATTTTATCAGAAAAAATAGTAGTAATAAAAACCCTGTTGTAATATGACTAGCTTTAGCAAAATATCCTTAAAATCAAAGGCAACTATATTAAAAATCAGAAAAAACTATTCAGTTACAAACCATCACCTGTTCTTGGTGACTTTGAATTGTCCTTTAGCACTGAAGATGGTTTTTAGCTGATAAGGTCTTTCTTATTAAGAATAACATGATCTTTAAATTTTGAATATGATAATAATGATGATGTCTATGATATCCTTACAACTATTTAAAATAATAATTTAGACACAATTCTTAAGTTGTGTTGACAGGCTGATGACTATAGCAAAATGTAATTCAAAGTGTGATAAAAAAAACATGAAAATATTTAGATCAATTAATAAAAAATTAATTAACAATTAGTAATGATAATTCAATAATAATTTACAATCAAAATAATTACATCAAACTAAAATGATATCAAATAAAAATGCAAGCTAAAATGTAGTAGCAGTATAAACTTACAAGAGTTTTCTGATCTGTTTGACTTTGTTATCAAGGTAGCTGTGATCTGCAATAACTGCATCCAATTCATCATCCAATTCTCTCTAAAATGATTAAAGATATATCATTACTTTAATACACCAATAATAAAGCTCCCATATTTCTTTTCAAGGTCAGTTCTTGTTTCCAGAACACTACAGGAAATCTGCTATTTTCTCTAGCTGTCTGTACACACTGTCATTCTAAAAATAACCAATTGAAATTAAAACTTGTCACTAATGTAAAAATAGACTAAACACCCACATATTCTAAACAGTGTGCAGCAGATCTACAATATGTGAATGTGGCATGCCTAAGGGAAATTGTACTACCCCATACAAAGCCTGGGGGGTGGAAAGGATAGCAGCTATTGTAACAAAAATTCTCAAATTCACACCAAGTAGCAAAACTAGTAAAAAACAACTAATCATTTAAGCATTGTTACATTACAAGTGAATGATGTGAAAGTTTCGCCTAACTGGTTAGTTGCATGCAATTTTTTAAATTTTTCTTCATCTGATCTAATTTTATTTCCAAATCCTCTTTTTCAAAAGTTGTATTTTCACAGTTACAATATTGCTAAAAATTCATCAATTAACTAATGGAACAATTCTTATTCTTCTTATGATGTCCTATCAGTTCCTGACATTGGTGACCATGAGCTTAAACTTTTTTCTATCAGTTGCAGCACGAAGAAGCTCATTCAAAGATAAATTGCCAGCAACTGATGATGTTAAACTACTGTGCTATGGAACTTTGATCTGAAGGCAGATTCAAGCAAACAGACCTTGTTACAAAATTAATATTTCAAAGTAAAAATTATTTCTTGATGACCATGACACTACCAACTGGCAAAATGCATCAGTAAAAGATAATGAAAAAATATCAATGTGGAAAGACCAAGAAATGGAGCCAAAATGGATCATTTAAAAACTGCCACAGTAACTGCAGTTGTGAAACTTTGGGGCTTGTAAGAAAATAACACTGAACATATCAAGAAAACCATATGAAATATTCATCAATATCAAAAATTTTGATCGTTAGAAAGACATGGCTCAGCTGATGCTGTGCAGGTGTGAAATGCGTAAGTGTAACACTAGCCAAAGTGGTGGGGAGTTAATCCTCTTAATACTGATTACGATTAGGTGAGATTCAAATGCAAGCTCAAATTCAAATAATAAATCATACATTTCAGCTTTCAAACAACAGAAAAATACCAATTACAAGAATAACAAAGTTACCCAATTACAACTACTGAAATAAAAAACACTTTAAGCAGCTCTTTAAGTTTGCACAAGACCCACTAGGCGATATTGAGCCAGGTACCCTAATAATTAATTTTACTAAATGTTTTTAAAGACCAAGATGTGGCAAATAATAAATGATTTTAGTCCATCTTGTTCAGTTTACAATTCTTTCCAAAACAACAAAATCAAAATACAAAAAGGGGCAGTCTGGATCTATCAAAGGTTGAGGAAAGCCAGATAATTAGCAGTATAATGTCTTTGGTTTCTCGTGGAACGAAATATGTTTTTATACTCTTAAGTTCAAAGTATCAAATCAAGCTACAAAAAGACTTACCTCTCTTCTTTGTAAATCATTAAATGTCTTTTTTATGTCTGAAACATCAATGATATCTTCGATGTTTATAATTTCAGTGGAGATTGCCTGTCCTTGTTTTTTGGCTGCCATTTTTATTGACGTGTTTCCCACCAAAACAAATTATTTGAATTGAAGAGAGGCTGAAGTAAAGGGCAACTTAGAATCGAGGATGCTATCATCAGCTCAATGTATTAATAATGGCAACACCAAGCAAGTGCTTTGGCTCAAGAACAGATACTTTTCCATGAAAGTTTTCTTTTCACAGTTTGTTCATCTGAAAGCAACTTGCCTCCTAAAAGTAATAAATTTAAAGATTTAAAAAGATTGCCGGTACTGCAGTGATATGGTCGTTATATGAATCTGAACAAAATGAACAAACAGCCATTGATAAGCTTCAGTTGCAGCCTGTTGTTTGTCCACACTCTTCCAGAAACCAATAGGAAAAAATTAGCCTTACTAGCCACCTTCATAACCACACTATCCCTAGGCCAGAAAATGAGTTATTATGATCCATTTTACTTAGGAAAGACGAACCACACCACCCCCATCTGTTAATGGAAAACCTCCTTGGAGGAATCTCCCAAGTTTTGATCTTAACAAATGGCGTACACGTATTTTTATTTAGTTATATGTAAAGGCTAAAGCTTCCTAAGAGCGTTTTTAATAAAATTAAGGACTATTTTCATCTCTAATCAAAATTATTTTCAGGAAAGGCAAAGCATCAATTGACCCCTGATGCCATCAAAATGGAGAACATCGTCTGTACGAAGGGAAAGAAAGGGACATTTTTAGAGATTTTTCATTAAAAGGAACATCGACATTACTTTAAAGAAGCTGTTAATTATTTTTGTTGCTTTTCTTTGTTTTTTATATGGTCAATTATTTCACTATGTATGTGATACGGATTCATCAGTTTGAAATATCAGGTAGTCTCCTTTCGTCTAGGAAGGATCGACATATATCTGCTGATGTTGATAAGTTTGTTACCTAAGGTAGAGTGTTATGAGCTACATACGTTTTTCAGAAGTCACGCGCAGTTTAATTCTCTGACAGCTTATATTAATATTTTAAAAGTTTAGTGACCATCCCACAACAATCTTAAATTTTCATTCCCTTCCATTCCCTCTGGGTTATGGTGATACCAATTTTATGTTCTAATGTATGTTTCTTATACAGTTCCCAATAAATTTTCTTTGCTACATTAGTATGGCGTCTCTTGCATTCTTTTGGAGCTAATTTCTAACATTCACTTACTAAATGTTGCACACTTTCTCCTCCCTTTCCACATATTCTCCAGAGGGGATTGTGAATACTCTTATCAATGTGATGTTCTACATAATTTGTTCTAATCGCCTGTTCCTGTGCAGCGTATCCCAATGCCTCTGTCTCAACGTTTAATTCACTTCTGGCTAGCCAATTCCATATTTTACTCTTATCTACCTTCTCTACCATTTCCCTGTTGGACTTTCCATACATCCTTTTCTACATAGATTTATATTTGAGCTCCTGCGCATTCTGTCGTTTGTATTCACTTCTATTGATGGTACTTTCTGTCACAATCTCCTCTGATGAACCAATTGTCTGAATTAGTTTTTCCGCAAAATTCATTACATGCAAGCCCAAGCTATTTTCCTCTTTTCTGTAACACTGTGTTTTGTGCTTATGAAACGTCTGTTTCCTTCATGCCACTTCACAAAAAATCCATTCACATCACTCTTAGGGTGAAATGCACCATACATTGTCATTTTCTTTCTTGTTGCTCTGTCTAAGCTTTTCAATTCACATCTATTCCATTCCAGAATTCCTACCCCATACCTAAAGATAGCTACTCCCCATGTGTTCATCACTGTCATTTTGTTTCCACCAATCATATTTGATTTAGGAATAAACCTGAGTCTCCTCTTGTATTCCCCTGTGATTTTCTCTTTCATCTCATCTTCTTTTAACTTATCCACCTCAACCATCCCCCAATACAAGTGCAACCCTTCTGTTCCTCTTGCCTCGTTACTCAGTCATCCAGAACTTCCATCCCTTCACATTTAGCTATTTTTCCTCTTTTTAAGGTAAAGATGTCGCACTATTTAAAACCAAATTACTTCCCAATGTTTTTACTGAAGATGTATACCGTGTTTACAAGTGAATCTGCCCAACTGTTAGTGGTGATTACGAGGGAACTACTGATGTATAGCCAACAATGTCGGCTTTTTTGAGGCTTATGGCTGGATCGACTTCTTTTCAGCCCTGAGAGAATCTGGTTACAAGACGCTCGAATTCTCCTTCAGAGTGAAAGACGACAGATAACGGCTTGGGCAACAAAGAGTAGGTCTCTGATAAAGAACTCTGTAAGATTGAAAAGTCATTTTTCTGCTGTTGTGCTTAAATACAAACCCTTAACTGGGGTTCCAAAGGCGTGCCTCAACAACAGGTGAGAAATATGCTAATTACAGTGTTGCTGAATGGATATGTTTGTCTGTGCATTGGAATATAACCGGAGGAGCTAATGCCAGTTCAGTTTGGAGTAATTATAAAAGACTAGGGAATGTCACGCTCTCCTGGTACACATAAAATAGTTAAAGGAAACTTGAATCGAAGTAAACAATTTTCTTTGATAAATGGCTGTACACAGATGTTCTTGCTCCACAAAGATTTTGTGATCAGTGGTGATTTTAAAACGCATCACAAAGTGCTTTGTCAAACGTATAGAATTGAGCATGATCCTATTGTCGTTTAAATTCGTGGGTATGCAAATCGGGGATTGCAAAGTTGCTGACTCAGTCTACTCGTGTAACCTGTCTGGACATGTCTGACTGACCTGGTGTGTGTTCAGAAATAAGATGCTCAAATAAGTGACCTTAATTTGGGTAACGTATTTGTTCGAAAGACTTGTACCATTGTTATAGATAACAAATGGGTTTTGACAATTGTTGTGGGTGGTGGGACATGTTTTGACCTTGCTGTGCCTGGGTTCAGGANATTTTTATTTAGTTATATGTAAAGGCTAAAGCTTCCTAAGAGCGTTTTTAATAAAATTAAGGACTATTTTCATCTCTAATCAAAATTATTTTCAGGAAAGGCAAAGCATCAATTGACCCCTGATGCCATCAAAATGGAGAACATCGTCTGTACGAAGGGAAAGAAAGGGACATTTTTAGAGATTTTTCATTAAAAGGAACATCGACATTACTTTAAAGAAGCTGTTAATTATTTTTGTTGCTTTTCTTTGTTTTTTATATGGTCAATTATTTCACTATGTATGGTGATACCAATTTTATGTTCTAATGTATGTTTCTTATACAGTTCCCAATAAATTTTCTTTGCTACATTAGTATGGCGTCTCTTGCATTCTTTTGGAGCTAATTTCTAACATTCACTTACTAAATGTTGCACACTTTCTCCTCCCTTTCCACATATTCTCCAGAGGGGATTGTGAATACTCTTATCAATGTGATGTTCTACATAATTTGTTCTAATCGCCTGTTCCTGTGCAGCGTATCCCAATGCCTCTGTCTCAACGTTTAATTCACTTCTGGCTAGCCAATTCCATATTTTACTCTTATCTACCTTCTCTACCATTTCCCTGTTGGACTTTCCATACATCCTTTTCTACATAGATTTATATTTGAGCTCCTGCGCATTCTGTCGTTTGTATTCACTTCTATTGATGGTACTTTCTGTCACAATCTCCTCTGATGAACCAATTGTCTGAATTAGTTTTTCCGCAAAATTCATTACATGCAAGCCCAAGCTATTTTCCTCTTTTCTGTAACACTGTGTTTTGTGCTTATGAAACGTCTGTTTCCTTCATGCCACTTCACAAAAAATCCATTCACATCACTCTTAGGGTGAAATGCACCATACATTGTCATTTTCTTTCTTGTTGCTCTGTCTAAGCTTTTCAATTCACATCTATTCCATTCCAGAATTCCTACCCCATACCTAAAGATAGCTACTCCCCATGTGTTCATCACTGTCATTTTGTTTCCACCAATCATATTTGATTTAGGAATAAACCTGAGTCTCCTCTTGTATTCCCCTGTGATTTTCTCTTTCATCTCATCTTCTTTTAACTTATCCACCTCAACCACCCCCCAATACAAGTGCAACCTTTCTGTTCCTCTTGCCTCGTTACTCAGTCATCCAGAACTTCCATCCCTTCACATTTAGCTATTTTTCCTCTTTTTAAGGTAAAGATGTCGCACTATTTAAAACCAAATTACTTCCCAATGTTTTTACTGAAGATGTATACCGTGTTTACAAGTGAATCTGCCCAACTGTTAGTGGTGATTACGAGGGAACTACTGATGTATAGCCAACAATGTCGGCTTTTTTGAGGCTTATGGCTGGATCGACTTCTTTTCAGCCCTGAGAGAATCTGGTTACAAGACGCTCGAATTCTCCTTCAGAGTGAAAGACGACAGATAACGGCTCGGGCAACAAAGAGTAGGTCTCTGATAAAGAACTCTGTAAGATTGAAAAGTCATTTTTCTGCTGTTGTGCTTAAATACAAACCCTTAACTGGGGTTCCAAAGGCGTGCCTCAACAACAGGTGAGAAATATGCTAATTACAGTGTTGCTGAATGGATATGTTTGTCTGTGCATTGGAATATAACCGGAGGAGCTAATGCCAGTTCAGTTTGGAGTAATTATAAAAGACTAGGGAATGTCACGCTCTCCTGGTACACATAAAATAGTTAAAGGAAACTTGAATCGAAGTAAACAATTTTCTTTGATAAATGGCTGTACACAGATGTTCTTGCTCCACAAAGATTTTGTGATCAGTGGTGATTTTAAAACGCATCACAAAGTGCTTTGTCAAACGTATAGAATTGAGCATGATCCTATTGTCGTTTAAATTCGTGGGTATGCAAATCGGGGATTGCAAAGTTGCTGACTCAGTCTACTCGTGTAACCTGTCTGGACATGTCTGACTGACCTGGTGTGTGTTCAGAAATAAGATGCTCAAATAAGTGACCTTAATTTGGGTAACGTATTTGTTCGAAAGACTTGTACCATTGTTATAGATAACAAATGGGTTTTGACAATTGTTGTGGGTGGTGGGACATGTTTTGACCTTGCTGTGCCTGGGTTCAGGAAGATGTCCCGGAATCGGCATTTTTATACTACTTACAGGCACGTTAAAAGAGGGAAAACCTGATAGTTTTATTATGTACCCAAAAGCGACGTTGCCGAAGACCCCCTGGGAACTGAGAAACTAGTTAAAAAGATCCAGCAAGGGAAATTGGCTTTTGGGGAAGAAATCTCATTTGAATGAGTCCAAAGCATGGAGGAAGAAATTAATAATGATGACACTGCAAGAATAAAACATATTGTGGCAGAATTCTCACTGTTGAAAGAAATAGAAGAAGAGAAGTTCCTGAAAAAAACCCAACACAAAAGAAAGGAACTGTGGCCAGTTTTTAAAGATGCCAAAAGTTGCGGTCACAGGCAGACCAGTAGTTGACAATTTATATATAAGAGGACAAGTATACATTGATGATATTACAGAACAGGTTTATGTATAGGGACGTCATGGAGGTAAAAATCTTGACTGTTAATTTTTCTAATTTTTCTCTTAAATTTGTCATCTTTACATGTAAACAAGTTATTCAGCAAAACCGAGATACCGGAATTTTTAAATGTAATACCACAACTTGATATATTTGCATTTCTATAGTCAAAAATAGAGGATTGTGGCAACTTCACTTTACCAAATCTTGAGACAGCTTTTATGAATAGTAGAAATTTGAAAAACAGAAGAAATAAATCTGGTGGAATTTTTGTCGGAATGAAAGAATTGAATATTTTTGTTTGGACACAGAAAACAGTTCTGAAATTGCACTATTAATACATGGATAGAAACACAACGAAATGTCATTTGGTTTTGTGTGTGTCCTACCAATTAATTCTTATTGTTACAATGATGAGTTGTTTGAAATTTTAGAAAGAAATATTAATACATTATAAAGAAAAATCAAGAAATACTTTTGATTGGTGAATTCAATGCAAGAACAATGATTTGATGTGATTTTGAAGGATTTGACGGAAATCTGTTAGGTCTTGTTGGCATTGATCATGACTAGACAGGCATCCCAAGCTTGTTGCGTTGCTCTCCGAGCTGGGCCCGAGTTGGATTGGGCATGTCAAGCGAATGGATGATAGGCAGATACCCAAGGGTATCCTGGACAGAGAACTTGCCACTGGCTCCAGACCTGCCTAAAGATCTGTCTAACGCTTACCAGAGCAGCTGGAGAGCAGGAGTAAAAGCCAGCATCCAAAGGAGCGAAGTAAAGAGAGAGCTCACAGCCTAAACACTGACCGAGCCAGGAGCGATTTTCCCCAGCAGAAACTGTAGTATTCCCTGCCGATCCAGAATTGGACTGTACAGTCACAGCAAGCGCTGCAGCGCTGATTGTAATATGGCGCATAACAGCATTGCCTTCCAACACAGGCCAATGTCAACAACAACAGAACAAGACATATTACCCACTGATACCATTGGCAATTTGACGAGAGTTAAATAGGGGAAAATTTCACTGGAGCGAGAAAGACAAAAGAGGAAACACTAGTCCTGGGGATATCTCAATAAATATGTGTAAAAATCGGACCAGTAATTTATGAATGGTAGAATAGGAAGCGACAAAGACACGAGGAAATTGTTAATAAGTGATGAAAAAGGAGAAAAATGACATAACATATCACCAAATTGTCTATTTGAACATTTCATAAAACTGAGCACCAAAAAAGATGATGAAACAGATATATTAATTGATACCAAATTAATGGGTGATAATGATCCTGTATTAAATAGCAATATAAATGAGGACGAAGTCCTGTTATGTCATGTCATGTTATATCATGTTATGTCATGTTATGTCATGTTATGTCATGTTATGCCATGTTATGTCATGTTATATCATGTCATGTCATGTCATGTCATGTCATGTCATGTCATGTCATGTCATGTCATGTCATGTCATGTCATGTCATGTCATGTNATTGTCTATTTGAACATTTCATAAAACTGAGCACCAAAAAAGATGATGAAACAGATATATTAATTGATACCAAATTAATGGGTGATAATGATCCTGTATTAAATAGCAATATAAATGAGGACGAAGTCCTGTTATGTCATGTCATGTTATGTCATGTTATGTCATGTTATGTCATGTTATGTCATGTTATGCCATGTTATGTCATGTTATATCATGTCATGTCATGTCATGTCATGTCATGTCATGTCATGTCATGTCATGTCATGTCATGTCATGTCATGTCATGTCATGTTATGTCAAGTAATCGAGACTTTGAAAACAACAAAACACCGGGAGTGATGGAATAACGAATGAGATTATTAAGCAGGAGAGTGGTAAAATCACAAACTTGTTAACTTTAATTTGTAACATAACGTTGAGGTCTAGTGTTTTCCCTGAATGTTTGCTGATGGAATTATTAAACAAATATACAGAAATAAAAGTAATAAGTCAGATTCAAATAGTTACTGAAGAATTACATTAGTTAGTTGCTTGAGAAAAGTATTTTCAGCTATACTAATATAGCGCCCTAGTTTATTCCTTGAGTCTAATATACCATTAATGGAAAACTATGCAGACTTTAGGTTTGCAGATTCAACAATTAATCATGTTTTACAATGCAAATGATTATTGCTTATGTTGCAACCACAGTAAAAAGATGTATTTTGCTTTTCTTGACTAGGAATAAGCCTTTGATACGGTAAAGGGAAAAGGTCGTTGGTTAAAAGAAGAAAACCACGGAATCAAAGAAATGTGTCTGTCTGTAATTCGAAATATCTACAGTGGAATTAAGTTTCTCGTTGAGAAAAATCGAAAGCTAAGTGATATCTTTAATTGAACACTGGGATAAGACAAGGAGAAATCATACCCCTATTACTTTTTCCAATTTTTTTAAACGATCTAGAAACTGCATTTAATCTCTTGGGAAGAAAAGGAATAGACTGTACCCCTTTAAATATCTCTCAAGAAAACGGTCTTAAATTACTGGGTTTACTATACGCCGATTATATTATTATACTTGCGAAATCACAAAAATATTTACCAACTTAATTGAATAACTTTTAATAATTAAACAGATTATGGGAACTGAAAATCAACACACACAAAACTTAAATAAGGATTTTTACAAAACATAAGCAAAAAACAATAAATGTTCATATATGGGGATGAAAGTCTAAAAGCAGTTAATGAATTCAACTAGCTGGGAGTTATCACTAAATGGAATGGTAGATTTTTTGCAGCAATTAAACGTATTAAAATACAAGCTAACAAAGCGACGATATACCTTCTCTGGGAAACAAAAGTGAATGATTTGCCGATTGATTTAAAAAATCAGACTATATGACATTCTGGTTAGACCAATTATACTACACGGTATTGAAATATGGTATTGGATTTTTTTGGTGCTTTTTAATGATAATGGATTGTTGCTTTGTAAAACACACTTACATCCAACCCAGTTATTTAATTTTCCTAATTTTTGAAAAGCAGTTTCTTATGTACCTACCTGTTGTAGATGTGTAAAAAGTTTTGATTATTGATAATGTTAATAATATTTAATGCATCTACTTTTAGTAAGCAATAGTGTAAAATAAGTCAACTTTGAAGTTATAAATAAAAGAAGAAGAAGAAGAAAAAGAAGATGAAAAAAGAAAAGAAAAAGGAGAAAAGAAGAAAAAAGAAAGAGAAGAAAGTAAGTGAAGAAAGGAAGAAGAAGAAAATGAAGATGAAAAAGATGAAAAAGAATAGAAAAAGGAGAAAAGAAAAGAAGAAGGAAAAGAAAAGAAGAAGAAGACATTCACGAGGATTATGAAAATGATAAAAAAGATTCGTGGTTTCCGACGTCTTGCATGACGAAGAAAAAGAGGACTGCAACTGTGGCCTCCCTTTGGGTCTTTTTTTCGGTACATGCCGAAAATCATTTTCCAGTTGTGATGGATGGCATTTAGTAGTTGTGCTGAACACACATGGATTGAGAAAGATACACAACAATCCTCAGTTGTACTGCAGCCATAGAAAATGCACAATTTCTACTTTAATGTAGAGCAAGTGGTGTACTTTTATTAACTTTTCGCATCCAGTTTGAAAGAAGTGGTGCCCTGACTGTCTGCGGGAACCTGATCTGGCGTTAGATCATATTTTAGACCAAATTGTTGCTGTATTACATGCGATATTGACCATTGCAGTCTTGGTATTTGCCCATCATGCCGACAGAATCAGAAGTAGACTTAGAAACAAGTAATCAGCATAACAGGCTGGACGATCACGTTATTAGATACTTTGTACATGTCAAGGATGTATTAAGTGAGAATTCATTTGAAGATGAAGATAATAAAGGTTTGTTTCTTAGAAGTGTATTTGATGAGGTGAAGAAAGACTTTATTCGACTGTGCAAAAACTGGAAAACTAGTCGAATATTAGAAGATCTTGTGCATCACTTTAATGAAAAGGATCAATTGAAATGGCTCTGTCAAGCCGCGTGCCGGGCTACACCAGATATTATTTCAAATCACTTTGGATCTCATGTTCTCCAACAAATTTTTAGAGTTCTGTTATTTCCAGGTGAGACTTTCACATGTACGAGTACAAGTTATCAGGATTTGATACACGACTTCACATCAATGATTGAGACATTTGTTTTAGAAAATATTGACAGTATCATTCATGATATGTATGCATCTCATGTTTTAAGTGAAATGCTGCAAGTCCTTGGAGGTACTATGATTGATATGAAGATATCAAGAAGTAAAGGTTCAATGAATTACCAGAAAAGGTTCAAGCTTTCTAAGCCAACCAAATCTATCAACAGCGAAGGTATGAATAATTAAATATATATTTTATATGATAAACATATATATATTCATTTTTATATACCTATATATAAGTATATAGTAATAGATACCTATGGTCAATAATATATGTAAAGTTGTATTATATACAGAGGTACAGCAATTATCAGACAAAATCCTTCCTTTTTCACCCCTAAAACTGAAATAATTGGTCATATTGATATGGTCGTTCACTATTGCCATTTATCATTGCCAACTTTTAATAACTTGGAAAAGGCATATATTTAACTTTGTACAAATCTGTGTAGTACATAATATCTGTATATGTGGAATATGTATAGACATCAATGTGAGTCTACATACTCCACATATGTAACTGTAGTATTTTATATCTATTGGAATGGTATCCTAGTGAAAACGTCTTATATATACTTTGATTTTCTGTAAAAAGAAAAAATGCAAGTGTCATGAGATCATTCAGCTTGGAAAGAGCTGGAGAGATCATCTGTTAACTTTGGAATGACAGGCTAAGAATGAATAAATGAAAGAGAAAAATCATTTGCAAAAATCATAATACAAATATCTGGTGAATATCTGTACATCTAAACACAGATTTGTGATTGCAAAATCCAACAGAATTCCCTATCTGCAGTATTCTCTAACATCCATTGATTGGTGATAGATAATTTAAGTTTCACACAAAAAGTGTCTTTTTCTTTGGATTAAAATTCTTTCTCTAAAAACTCATATCTTTTTACATCTTTTCATTTGTTTCATTCAATGCTCCTACATATTCTACTATTCTTTCTTCTTTTTTTTCTGCCAGGGATTATTGGCTGATGATTAAGGAACAATAAATTGTAATGTATCTCACATAAAATGTGTGCTTCAGTGATGTCCTTGATTCCATCAAATTTAGTAAATTTGTATTGATATCAAAATGGTTTTGGTTATTGTTGTTAATAACTACAAAACACTATTATTAACAAGACTTGATCACTTGTAATTTCTGTTTGATTTAGTTTTTGCATTTTATGCCTTGTTATTTCAATGAAATGCAGCCGGTAGTCATGGTAACCACAAATAATAATATTATAGCAATTATTGTGGACAGCAACAGTATAAAATAAAAAGAACATAACAAGTTACTTAAGCATGGCATTGAACATGGAATTAAGAAAGTTTAGAAAAGGGAGTCAGAACTAGAATGATTCCAGTTGATAAGGAAGACTTTAAGAAGAGTTATATATAATTTATGAATACCGCAGAAGTTCCCAATCAATATATATGAAGCAGTGCTTCAACCAGTGCTCATGTGCAGTGCAGAGGTATAACCAGAGAAGACGAAAGTGAAGGCATAAAACAGCAGAAACAGAAATGGTAACATTGAAGGAATTTTACTGCTGGATGGAATAAAATGCATTTACACTCAAATAAGGTAAAAAAATTGAAAGCATACTGGATAAGCTGTGGCATGCAAAGTATTGCTGGTATGTATACATAATTCAAAATACCAAATGAATGCAAAGCAGAAGAAACCCTAGAAAATAGAAACTGAGGTTAGCCAACAAGGGGAGGCTTGTCAAGAATTTCATGGATAAGACCTTTAGAAAAGGGAAGGCTTAAAGAAGTAGATGCCCAGTATAGAGAAAAAAGTCCCTAACATATGTGAGAAAGCAAGAGAAGGTCGATTGATGTGATATGGCCATATTATGAGATGGGGAAGAGGTGGCTGTAAAGAAGGCATTCTACAGCAAGGTAAAGGGCAAGAGAAGTAGAGGAAGGCAAAAGCTGCATTGGAGGGATGTCATCAAGAGGGATATGGAGGACGTTCAAACAGCAACAGAGGACACCAAAGAACAGAGAAAATGGAGGAGACTGAACCAAGTGGCTGACCCAACCTGATCCATTGGAAAAGGCCGAAAAGGGGAAGAAGATAGAGTATGGTGGAGATGGAAAATTACTAAACCCCAAGGTAGCAGGAATGCTTGGGAAGGAATACAAAGAAGAAGAAGACAATAATAGGGTTGATGATGCATTTTTTTTAAATCTGCCAGAATCATCTACTTTGCTTTTACTTTTTGCTTTGTAGAGAGGTGGGTAGGCAAATGTCTAGATAGAGAGATATGTAAATGAATATATATATATATATATAAACATTTACATATATATACACATTTATACACATATATTTATACAGATTTATATATTATGATAAGTAAATGAAGCCATTTTGTAAAATATTAGCACTATTGCAATCAAAGAAACAAAATACTAAGACTTGGCTGCTCACTGACAGCAGGTTAGATTGATATGCAAATGGATAGGTAAATAGATAGATAGATAGATAGATAGATAGATAGATAGATAGATAGATAGATAGATAGATAGATAGATAGATAGATAGATAGATAGATAGATGAATAGATAGATAGATAGATAGATAGATAGATAGATCAATAGATAGATAGATCAATAGATAGATAGATCAATAGACGGATAGATAGATAGA
>RDPX01000226.1:520822-541004 GCA_003991215.1 Morbakka virulenta
AGTATCCTTGAACACCATCCCTACCAGGGGCTTTCCAATTAGGTATCTTTCTACAATGCTTTGTTACTTTCTCTACACCTATAACCATTCTTTCTTGTTCAATTGGATCATTCCTTCTTTCTTTTCTTAAATTCTTCAGCTATTCTGCTTCCCTATTATGCTCCTTTCCAATCGATCATACACCACCCTAACATTCTCTACTTACTTCTGCATTAGGCACTTCATTTCCATTAAGTGCATTGCCATTTAACTCATTATATATCTTTTGATCTACACTGAAGATACGGTTCTGCCTAAATTGGTTGATTCTTTGCTCATACCTTTTGCGCTTTCTGCTTTTTGCAATCATTCTCTGCTTTAGCTCTTAAATAACAGCTTTTATTCCTTTTCTCTTTACCCTATACTTTTCTTGATTCTTTTCAGCTTCGGTCAACCCACATTCCCCTTTCAAATCTCTTTCCAGAATACTTACATCCTTTTTCAATCTCTTTATGTCTTCCACTATTCTTCTTTGCCACCAAGGTTCATTTCTAGTTTTATTATAATCTCTCTTCTTTAGTCCTATTTGCTCTGCAATCCACACAGATGCAGCTCTTATTAAGTTGTTCGTTTCGGTAATGTTCCTGGTTATTATATACTTCAGTGCATCTTTGGCTTTATTATTTTTCGATTTAAGGGTTTTATTGTCTACTTTCTTAAACATAAGGCCATTGCTTCTTTTCCCTTCAACCATGATCATCTTAATCTCTTCAATGGCCTGTTTATGTTCTTCATACTCATCACCTTCAACCACTTCAGGCACACCTGGAGTTTCTTTTCATTTCCTTCGTCATTTTCCGTAGCCAATTCCTCATCTTCTCCTAACTCACCAACTTCCTCACTACCTTCGTTATCAGGTTCTTCTTTCCTGTTTTCATCAAGATTTTCTCCGCACTCTTCTTGCTCGATTTTCCTTTTTATCATTTCCAGTTGCATTTCCGATATCCACCCATTCTTCCTAATTGCTCTATCTTGATCACATACTCTCTGCTCTGTCGATTAAACACTTCCTTTATCCCTCCATTCTCTAAACATCCTCTGTCTGTAACCACTGATCGGTCTTCCTTCATCATCAAACAGTTTACTTCTGTAAAAACACTCCATCACAAGTTTATTCACACCGTTGTTCCATTTCATTCTTGCAGTCGACCGGGCCTCCGCTGCTGCGCCAGAGGACACCTGCCGGGCGAGAAATCTTAACATGAAGTTCCAATCCCATTTACGCCGTTATTCTCAATAGTTTCATTTGACATTTTAACACTCATATATAGGACAGTGGTGATTAGGTGTCACAGCCACAAGTATTTTTATCGAGACACCATCTCTAGCAAAGCTGCTAACCAAAACTAAAGATCCAAACCTGACCATGAGACACAGTTACACCCCGCGAGATGTCAACCTGGAATTTACAAATGCGGTTGGTTTAATGTTCTGACTTTTCCTTCTCATAGGACGATTGCCAACCAAGGCTCACGACCTCGTCCTGTCCAAAAAGAGGAAAGGGACAGACTCAACTCCGCCGGACGCCAACCTGGTATTTCAAGGTCTCAGAGTAGGCTAACAAGTGCTACACCTTGCCCAAGGGTGACCTGGAGGTAGTTGTGGCAAAGGGTAACCTCATTCGCCCATGTCGAAACTCCACAACTGGATGCACTTTATCGTCATACCCAGGACGAATTATTATTATTATTATTATTATTATTATTATTATTATTATTACTCTACTACGTGTATTTGACAGTGCTCGTATATGAAATTTAATAAGCAAGACTATTAAAATTACTCCATTCTTTGTTCCAACAACACAAAATAACGTATGTACAACAGATGATAATGAAAGACTTTTTGCTATTACAAAGTTTGTTTAGTTGGGTTTTTTTCCAGTGGTGACTGGTGACGTGGATGTTGTTTTTTAGTTTTGATCTTTGCCTAATCTTGTACGATATTTTATTAATTTTATGTTTTAATTATGCAATGTTTAAATTATTACATAAAATTGCTGTTTGCTAAAATGGAGTATTTGCTTTATTTTAAAGGCCGAAGCAGCATTGCGAGTCCTTTGTGACAATATTAATGATATTCTACTTGCTGGTCACTCGCAAGTTGTTGTTCAGATGGCTTTTTGTTGCCTGAAACATCGTGTGATGCAAAAAGAGTTTATGTCTTTAGTCCGGGATGCTCTCTGCCAGTCTAACGAACAGAAAGAGCAGTCAGTTAGAGCAAGGAATTTCATAGTAATGAAGAATTATGCCAAGGAGGATAAAAATGAACAAGATGACAAGGTGAGGAAATAAAAATGAGCGCTACTTGTATACTTACATACATATATATATATATATATATATTTGACACAGGAAATGACTAAAGAAAGTATGCCAACATTTACTTGAGTAAATCAAATTTTTATTTATTATTTCAAATTTTCGTCTGCCTACAACTGACTTTATAAAGAAACAAATTGGGCAATAAATTGTCACTTAGCAACTTGTTTGCAGTCTTATCACGTATACGTTTTTTGGTTGTCAGTTTCTTGATAAAGTTTTGAAATAGAAAATTTGAAATAACAAATAAAAATTTGATTTACTCAAGTAAATGTGTGCATACTTTCTTTAGTCATTTCCTGTGCCAAATATATATATATATATATATATATATATATATATATATATATATGTATATATATATATATACAAAAATATTTTTTATAAGCAACGCAGTTGTTATTTTACTATGCTATTCAAATAAATGATTACTGGTACAAAACTTACATGTCGAAATTCATTTCACTTTCATTTTTGGTTGAAAGCTCTTTCGCTGCCACTCGACACCACCAAGACGCCAGGATACGAAAACCAAAGTAAAGTAGGTTTTTTTTCAATACAGAAAAACAAGGAGAGGATCAAGAAAGCCCACTACTTTTGTGCTTTGGTTGAAGAAAAACAACAAGAACTGTTGAAAACGAGCCACTATTTGCGACTGGCTGTCGAAAACAAGTTAAGGACTAGAAACATATGGTTTTTGTCTACAAAGTGGAGGTGATGAAAGTTGAATATGTCTTGCTTCCAACGCACCTAATTGAAAGGCAGACCTAGCTTTGTCACGTACTTAGTATTTTTGGAGAAAAATTCTATGTCAGTCGAGTTCAGCCACAAAGACAATGACAAGAATATTCGCAGAATTGTTGATTGTGATTCCACTACAGTACAACATCTACAGTAAAACCGTAAAGCAGTGAAAATTTGGAGCTAAAAAAGTTAAAAGTAATTGACAACCCAGGTCTGCCTTCCATTTAGGAACACTGGATCCAGTTCATATAGATTTTTGCACGACTGTAATGTGCCTTATCCTTACGGTCGCTGGTTTCATTACCCCTGATCTTTTCACTTCCAGCAGCAGCGGTGCTGCAGCATTCTTTATGTACCGTGCTACGTTGTTCTCATCTGCTCAAATACAATTTTCAAACCTCTCAATGGTGAAATTCTTGGTATAATCAGTCTGTCAGTGTTTCGCCGTGAATAAAGCACACCATGGTCAGCAGCTTTCTCGTCTTTCGTTCCAAACCCTTAAGCTCATTTACTGCCCACATGATTACTTCTGCTTCACATGTAAGTAATAAGCTGCCTACGTATTGCTTCTTGCAGTCTTATTTCGCCTATTCATTTTTCGACTTCAGGACACGTTTTAACCAACGAAAGTACTTGTGTCTAATTCTGCTTTTAATTTCCTTCTCCATCACGTTATGTACTTCCACAATTCCCAAGTACTCACCTCCTTCCACGTCAATATGCTTCATCTCCTTGTTAGTTTTACCCCATTACCCCATATCTCCAGCCTTGTTTTACACTCTTTTTATTAATTGCGATATCAATGTTATGACTTCTTTTAGTATACCGATCCAGTGGTAAACTCTCAACATCCAGTCATGGTGTACTTTATCATAGGCTTTTTTTAACCGTAAAATCCAACTGCAGGTTTCCTTTGGTATTGCTTCACTTCTTCCTTAATACATCTATCAATGGTTAACTGATTCACCGTTCCCAGGACATCTTCTACTGCTCCTAATTGACCTTTATCCCATATTGCATTTACCATGGTTTGTTCTCTCATATACTTTACTACAACTCCTGTCATTATTCTGTATGAAGTATTCAAGTACGTTTTTGGTCTGTAGTTCTTTTCATTTTGTAGGTTCTTGGTTTTAGGGAGTAATATTGTTCTTCCAGTTGGCCTCCAAGTCGGTATCATAGAATTATTTTCCATCAGGGCGGTAAATACTCTGGTGAGTTTGAGCAGACTTGAACTTTTTCCACCAATAATTCGGTATGGGATCGATTCCTGGGGCTGACCATCCTTTCTCTTTACGACTTCCTTTTTCACTTTATCAAAGGTTAAATGGAACTCATTGGCCCTGTTAACCTTCAGATTTGGCTATCTTCCACTTTCCTTTATCCACGGTATTTAAGGTGTTCTTTCTTTCCTTACCCGTATACGACCTCAAAGTCAACGAACCTATCCATATCTAGCATCTATCCCTCACGTGCACCGCCTTCTTCCAACATCCTAAAGAATCGTTTCAGATCACGCTGGAACCAGCTTTACGTTTTTATATCTTACTTGGTCTAGCTAGAGTTCTTTCATACTTCTCTGGCTGGAATTTGGCGTATCTTTTTGACCTTTGGTCCTGAATTCTTTTAGGATTGCTCACTCAGTAACTGTTGCTTTTCTCCCCTTCCTTCTTCCAAACAATTCATTTCTTGTCATTTCAATACCCTGTCTAAGTTCTTTTATCTCTTTCTTAGTCTTAGTTCCCGACGGTTTCTTCCTCCCACGTTCCTTTTCTTTTTACCAGATTTAACTTTGTCAGCAGATACTCCAAACTTGGATGCAATAGTTTTTCCCATTCGTTGCACTTTATCACTTATTTCCTCTCCAGTATTCGCATCACTAAAATACAATTGCAGTATCTTACTTCCACTAATTTTCAGTAGTTTCATACAGGGATCCACCCACAGCATTGAAGAATGCATCATATTCTCCAACTCTGTTCCGAATATTGCATTTTCATTCCTGATCCTCTTTTGTCAATATACCTCTGACTTGTTCATTATCTTGAGGTCGCCCATTCATAATAGTAACTTGTTCTATAACCTTCCTGGCGAAATCTTTCGGTTCTTCGACATTTCCTTCTTACACCTCCACTTGCTGTTGCTCTTCCCTTTGTCGCACTAAGATCAAATTCATTATATCTGGTTCATTCTTGAATCTAGCAACATTATCCTCTGCCAACAGGCCATGCTATATTTAGGATACCTCTGGTCCCATCTTCCGTTCACTCTCTTCATAAACCTTTCACCTTTTAATCTTTCTNTTTGTCAATATACCTCTTACTTGTTCATTATCTTGAGGTTGCCCATTCATAATAGTAACTTGTTCTATAACCTTCCTGGTGAAATCTTTCGGTTCTTCGACATTTCCTTCTTACACCTCCACTTGCTGTTGCTCTTCCCTTTGTCGCACTAAGATCAAATTCATTATATCTGGTTCATTCTTGAATCTAGCAACATTATCCTCTGCCAACAGGCCATGCTATATTTAGGATACCTCTGGTCCCATCTTCCGTTCACTCTCTTCATAAACCTTTCACCTTTTAATCTTTCTTCTTCGTCAGTTCAATAAATCTCCTATTTTAGCTAGCTTAATTTACATTTACGTCTTGATCTACAACATTTTCTTGCCCTGCCTGCTTTCTCCACCCTTCATTCTTGAATCTTTTGGTAAAGTCAATCAGGTTTCGTGCTGTTCTTTTTCATTCTGGATATTCAATATCCCATCAAACTTTTATTCGTTTCATAAGCTCTTTCCTTTTCTTCTTTCGTGTTTCTCCATATCTACTATTCTATATTTTTGTTTATCAGTCCATTGGCAGTTGTTCGTTAAACGTACTCCGTTGTTGTTTTCACTATTTGTTTCATTATCACATAACGATTCTACTGTATTATTCACAGAATCATGTAATATTAGTTGAAACTGACCATTAATTAAGTCCCCCAGAAAACATATTTTTTCGATGTATGGGTTTGTTTCAATCCCTCCAGGGTTGCCCGCCTCTCTGGATAAGGCACCTCTTTTGATAGTGCCCCCACTTTTGCCAGGTTCCGCGATTGACAACCTCATAACGCAGCGCCCGTCCCCCATATCGGCACGGTACCTTCGGGTTGCGGGTGTAATTTTTCGTTTAACCTCTACTAGATAAGTGCTAACCAAAGCTAAAGAATTCCATCAATCCATACCATTGTTCATGTAGTTCCAACTGGGCTGATTGCCTTCCCAGACTAAAGAAGTTCGTCTACCCAGGTTTTGAAATAAGGAATTTTTTTTTCCTAGGACAGCTGTTTGGAACGCTAACTTGCTTGTTTTACCCAAAGCTTTGGGTGTTTTTAAAGGCGCCTTTCGCCCCTTCTCCTTTTAGTTCCAAACAGTTCTGCCACGTGAGGAGCAAGAGTTGAAAGAGTTGAAAACAGTCCCCTAAGAACTATTTTTTACAAGGACTTATTTACTGTATATCGTTAATAGTTAATGACGTCTTTTGTGACGTGCTTTTGTTATGCCACAGTATCATATTATGTGATATTTGTTGATGGTTATTCAAATTTGGTTAAGATAATTGACGTACAGTCGAAGCGCACAATTATAATAAAGTGATAGACGTTTAAAATGAAGTTTCTTTTCAGTTTTATTATTATACTACCATTAACTAACGAATTTTTTTTTCTATTTTCTTTACTATTCACGGGCATTTGAAAATGTGTCAGTGTATGCCAAAATGAAAAGATGGCGTCAATGTCGTTTTCAATAAAACATGAATGACAGAAAAATCATGGACAACCTTTGTCTGTCTTCAGTTCATTATTGAAGAAATAGAAACAATTGCACCAAGCATATATTTTGATGCACTAACATAGATAAGATACATCACAACATTTCTAAATTCTCAGAAACTTGGAGTACGCTATAAGATACATACGAGGGCTATTGTGTCAAGGTAAAGAAAGAGGACTTCCTTGATTTAGGAGGTTTCTGCTTTCTTTTATTTTGCCAACTATTGTTTTTTTCTTCCGCAAAAATCTGTATCTAAAAGCTGATTTGGCAGAAAAGTCATCATTTTTAGAAGCCTTAATACCATATGCGTTGATTCAATGAGCGACTCCATAACTGCGACCATGGGATAATATAGCACGATTTATGTGAAGTTTACGTTGCGGAGATGATATGTTTGGGAGCTTTGGGCCGATATTTCCGTTGATAGAACAGCTATCTGTGAAAGGCATAGTTGCTGGTTAGAATGTGTTTCGTTACAATTTACCAATTACTTCTAATTTTCTTCCATTTCATTTCTTGTTATTACAACAAATTTAAGTGTTACAAATATTTTTTTATTTATCGCTTTGATTTAGGCTAAGCACTTGAATCCCATGGAAGTAAACTATCATGGATGTTGCCTATTGAAATATCTACTACAATTTGATCACCCAAAAAAAGTTGCAACGAGTTTAGTAAAAATGGACCCGAGCGACATTGTGACTCTTTGTCGTCATTCACATGGCAGTATGATAATGGAAGCATTACTTCAAAGTGAAAGCGTCCAACACAAAAAGAAGCTGAGCTTAGTACCATTCTTTTCGGTAATTCCTATGTGAATTCAAGATTTCTTTTGCTGCTTTGATGTTCTTTAAATTGACAATTTTTTTCATGGAGGATTAATTTTCATTAATTTCCATAAATTTTCATTAATTTTCATTAAGTTCCATTAAGTTCCATTAATTTCAATTAATTTCCATTAATTTCCATTAATTTTCATTAATTTTCATTAATTTCCATTAATTTCCATTAATTTTCATTAATTTTCATTAATTTTCATTAATTTGAATCAGATATTTAAGAGACGTCAGAAAGGAAAATGCAAGGAATTGATACCATTCATTTGCCGCATTTTACCTGCAGATGACATTGTGGTGTGAAAGGTTACTGAACATCATCAGTAACACATTGAAGCGTTTCGGACTCATCATATCGTTCGGAAAGACAGAAGCAAGTTTTTCAAATTGTGGATCTGATTGATGTGCCATGCCTATTCATTGGAACAAAATGGAAGAAATTAAGAACGGAAAAGAATTGTTAACAACAACCAATGAAAAGAACACTTTTACCGAACATAGAACCATTCGTGCTATAGCAGTAGATGTTAATGAAGTAATAAATTTGTTAAATATCAGATGTCAACATTTTAACTGGAAGGAAACTGTTGGAGACGGGTTTGGCACGCGGTAAACATTGAATACAAGAAAGTCATTCATATGATCAGGTGGCAGAACGCATACCACAGTATTGTTCTTTGCTTTATCAGCTGTTTATTTGTTTACAAATTTCATTCTTATGAGTACAAGCCCAGATAAGTCAGTTGGGAGAGTGAGGGACTGAAAGGGTGAAGGTTCGTGGTTTCATACGGTGTTTTTTTTTAATGAATGCATGCATCTCAGAGCACGAAAAACCCGTATAAATATATTTAAGAATAATTTATCATATATATAGATAAAGCGCTGTTTGTCTGTTTGTCTATCTGTCTGTGTGTTGGCGTCCAAATGGGTGGACCAACCTCAGCCAAACTTTGCATGAACATGGAGGAACACCCGGAAAGTGACCTAGGGCTACCGAAAGTGACGGCACTAAACCGGAAGTGACGTCATAGGGTCAAATATGCATTTTCAAGACACGTAGCTGACTATGAGGCACAGTATTTGCCCGATCGACACCAAACTTGACGAAACCTCCATGGGACCGCAGGGGAGAAAATAGAGGCACCGGAAGTGACTTCATGAAAAAGGAAGTAGCCTTTCTGGGCAGAACGTAGAGCTGTTTCCAGCCCCAGAGACCTCCTATTGCAGCGAAACTTTACGTGAGGTTATAGCTCAGCCAAAAGAAAGTGACCTTCTAAAGCTGGAAGGTGGGCTGTTTTAACACTACAAAGCTCCGATTTCGACAAAACTTGATAAGAGGCTACAGGGATGCCTAATGAAAACAATGAGAAGACTGAAAAAGAACCGAAAAAAGGTTATCCAATAGTCGGTACAAAAGCAAACACAAGGGAATACCCGAGCGACAATGAGAGGATAATGGAATACTCGGGCGAAGCCGGGTACTCTTCCAGTTTTTAATATATTTTTAAGACGTTATTGACTTCATTAAAATTAGTTGCACCCATACTGTAGCGTGATATAAAAATCAATATTATTTTAACTATGCAATTCTAACTTTAGTGTGCCTTTAATGTATTTAAAAGTGCCCTTTTGGTTGTTTGACCATATTTTTTTTATTCATTCCCATCGTATAGGATAATCTCAAAGTAATCATTTGTGACAAATTTGGGAGTTTTGTCTTTGATAAATTTTGGGCCATTTTGGATTTGCCTCAAAAGGAGTCAGTCTGTGAAAAACTCAAAAAAATAGAGAATGTAGCCCAAAGGTCTTTTCATGGGAAATTAGTTTTGAAGAATTGTGGTCTTCAACAATACAGTCATGACATTCTAGCTTGGCGGAAAAGCCAGAGCTGCGAGAAAAGTAAACTTGGAGAAACGGTAAGACTTAAGTTACTCTTTCTTTCACGTTTTCTCTCATTACAAGTTGCAAAAATATAGAAGTAATACTACTGGTAGTAGTGTAGTAGTAGTAGTAGTAGTAGTAGTAGTAATAGTAGTAGTAGTAGTAATAGTAGTTGTGATAGTAGTAATAGTAATAGCAGAAGTAGTAAATGTAGTAGTTAGTAGTTATAGTAGTAGTAGTAGTAGTAGTAGTAGTAGTAGTAGTAGTAGTAGTAGTAGTAGTAGTGGTGGTGGTGGTAGAAGTAGTGGTAGAAGTAGTAGTAGAAGTAGTAGTAGAAATAGCAGTAGTGGTAACAGTAGTAGCATTAGTTGCAGTAGTGGTAGCAGAAGTGGTAGTGGTAGTAGTAACAGTAGTAACAGTAGTATTAGTAGTAGTAGTAGTAGTAGTAGTAGTAGTAGTAGTAGTAGTAGTAGTAATAGTAGTAGTAGTAGTGGTAGTAGTAGTAGTAACAGTAGTAGCATTAGTAGTGGTAGTAGTAGTGGTAGTAGTAATGGTAGTAGTAGTGGTAGAAGTAATAGTAGTAGTAGTAGTAGTAGCAGTGGTAGTAGTAGTGGTTGTAGTAACAGTAATAACAGTAGTAGTGGTGGTAGTAGTAGTAGTGGTAGTAGTAGTAGTAGTAGTAGTAGTAGTAGTGATAGTAGTAGTGGTAGTAGTAGTAGTGGTAGTAGTAGTAGTAGTAGTAGGTAGTAGTAGTAGTAATGGTAGTAATAGAAATAGTAGTAACAGTAGAAGTAGTAGTAGTGATAGTTGTAGTAATTGTAGTGATAGGAAAGAAGTAGTAGCAGTGGTAGTAGTGGTAGTAGTGGTAGTAGTTGTACCAGCAGCATGAGCAGTAGTAATAATGATACATTGTTTAATGCTCTACAATGGTGTCATGCTACGTATTGGTGCTGAATACAGTCCTCTGTTTATCTGTTTTATGTCAATCGCAATCAAATTAAGTTAAATGTCAAAAAACTCCACATGAATTCAGCCGACTGTTACCCCAAATGTTAAGCAAGTGTATTCAGATTTTGTGGAAGAAGTAAACCTAATGTTTTTGATTTCTTGTTTTATTGTACCGCCCCAGATCCAGCCCCTTGCAGAAGAGACATTAAAGAATACGACAGAAAAAGACGCGATCAAAAGAAGTGCAAAGGAAACTGATGCCAGCCCGTCGTCAAGAAAGAAAAAAAAGAAAAAAAGAAAAACGTCCGAATAACTTCCATTTTGTATCTCTGTTACGTCATTATTACCACCACCTTCATCGTCATTATCATTGTAATCATCACTGTCTTCATCATTATCATCATCACCAATCAAAGTCACTATCTTATAAGCATCACATCAGCCTATTTAAGGGTAAAAAAATGACCTGCCTGTCTTGCATGCTGTTATTTTAAGAACTATAGTCATACTTCGAAACCTTGGACGTCTTGAGTCTAAAACTCGTTGAATGACGTTGAAACGTAAGATTTCATAGAAACGCCATAAACCGTACTCTTTTAAGATAAAAATAGTACGTAGTTCGTACCCAGTGTAATAGGAGAACATATCTACGTAAGAGGTGGTTTTGTAACCTTTTTTACGGAAAAAAATGTTGACGTAGTTAAATAGAATTATGGATCAGACCAATGGTTTTAGTTTTGGAAAGAAATTTATTTACTGTATTTCATTTGCTTGATCTCCTTGTTGGCACTTCTTGATTTTTTCCCCTTTCTTCAGAGGGGGCTGGAGCCAAACGTGTCAGTGACGTTATTTTACCCCTTCTCTCCGGATACAATGCTGTGCTTGGCATGATCTTCGGTGTTCACTAGATCAGAATTTCGTAGAAAAAAAGGTTAAATTGATTTTTGTGTTACTTTTTTGTGTTGTTTATTTTTATATTGTTTGTTTTCTATTGCTTTACTTATAATCCCTACTGTTTTTATTTCATGTTACCGCGTACTTGTCATATGTAAATATACGACGTGCATGAGGCCGCGGGACGTACGTGTAATGTATTTAATATAGTGCATCTTTAGATAAGACAGCCGAGCATCTGTTTTAAGCCTCAATCGAACGAATGCATTTTAATTCTAACCTTTCATCAGGAAAGTTCTTACATGGAGATTTAATGCAACAGCGAAGAGTTCATTTGCCTTTTGTGTAAATCACGATTCTTGTTAATGAAATCACCACTTTGATTCTGTGATGCATTTTCTAGGTCATAAGATTTAGTACTGAGGCCCCTTCCAGTAAGGCCGTAAAAGCAAGCAGCCCGCAGCTGTAACCGTTGTAGCTTTCAACCCATGATCTAGTGTTAAAGAGTTCGATGGAAAGTGATAGCAGTAATAGAAATACCAGCAACAGCAGCAATATTGGTAGAAGGAGGAGCAGTAGTGATAGTAGTAGCAGTAGTAGTTGTTGTAGTAGTAGTAAAAGTAGTAGTAGTAATAGTAGTAGTAGTAGTAAAAGTAGTAGTAGTAATAGTAGTAGTAGTAGTAGTAGTAATAGTAGTAGTAGTAGTAGTAGTAGTAGTAGTAGTAGTAATAATAGTAGTACTGTAGTAGTAGTAGTAGTAGTAGTAGTAGTAGTAAAAGTAGTAGTAGTAATAGTAGTAGTAGTAGTAGTAAAAGTAGTAGTAGTAATAGTAGTAGTAGTAGTAGTAAAAGTAGTAGTAGTAATAGTAGTAGTAGTAGTAGTAGTAGTAGTAGTAGTAATAGTAGTAGTAGTAGTAGTAGTAGTAGTAGTAGTAATAGTAGTAGTAGTAGTAATAGTAGTAGTAGTAGTAGTAATAGTAGTAGTAATAGTAGTAGTAGTAGTAGTAGTACTACTACTACTACTACTACTACTACTACTACTACTACTACTACTACTACTACTACTATGCATATCGACTTTATGATTTCAAGTCTTAAAGGTTTTCTGAGCTAATTTTTGAAGGACACTTGACCTATTACCAGCCTACTGAAGCGACTGGCTACAGCTGTTTCATACCTCGACAGTGCGAACTGGGTTGTGACAAGTATTAAGTTGTTTTGGAGAGTAGGGCTACATCTATCTTGTTTTTGTTTTTGTTACTTCTTTAGTGATGAAAGCCTTCTTTTGGAAGGGAATGAAATATGATGTAAACGTTTTACTGTAGAAAAGAGATTGTTTCTTTTGTTTTCCTTGTTGCTCGATTGATTTTTCTCTATAAAACCTTTATTTTTATTCTAAAAGGTGTGATAATGTATCTTGTAGAGTAAAGCTTTTTTTACCCTCGTGGCCCATGTTTGAGCAGCTCTCATATGCTTTTTTGGCCCTGTGACCGAAAAGATCCATTGATTCATCATTGTAGGAGGCATCACAGCCCTTACTATGTAGTTTGTAAACTATATTGTTTCATTCTTCAAGTGGTACTGCGCCCTTCGGTTTTTAACAGTAATTTTAACGAGGTGGGTGTTGTAATGAAGGAACATTATGAAGGTATTGTGTTGTTAGAGAGTTCCCCTTAAATTCGTACTGGTGTTCTTGACATTGGGTAGAAATTCGTTTCCATGGTTCCCTTTCTTCTTCATGATTGGTCCTATGGTTCTATTTAACTCTGGACATCTTTAGGGTTATATTCCTTGAAAAAGAGAATCTTCTGAAGGTGTCCTTTTTCCTCTTTTAAGGTCGTGTGATTTTGGAGAAAAACCTTTTTGCACATCCGAACTGGTGAAAAAATTATGGTCTGTTATATTATGGTCTATGGATGGTCTGATGTATTATATAGTTACTGTACGTTGTGAGTTTCTTTTCTGTGGATGGTTACAGAAGTGGTACTATCTGCTTACCCCATTACTTAAGGATCAAAGAAGAGTAGTTGTCTTTCTTATTTTTCCATGGTGAATATGATCTTCAAATGTAAACTGTTGATTCGCTTAAGGAAGCCTTGCAGTTGATTTTTCTGACAATTGTAAGTACATTGTCAACGTATCTTTCTTAGACAGCTGGTGTTTTATCCGCTGTTGACAGTATCATTGGCCTCGAGTGCTTCAAGCAATCACAAAGGATGTAGGAGTTCCTATGGGAGCACCACTTGCGTAAGTATATATATCATTGTTAAGCAGAAAGGATGTGTTGATAAGACATGCACATAATAGGTTCAGGATATCTGAAGGAGTCGGTGCAGTTCTTGATGGCGATGAATCATGGCCGAGAAGGTCCTCAACAATTCGTATAGTGTCATCTATGAGATTACTCTTGTATAGTGACGTGACATCAAAAGAGACTATGGTTTCATCTGCGAGGATTCTTTGTCAAAGGGTCAAAAATCAGTCCTGTCATTGCAATGGTGTGGCTTTATCGTTGTATACAAAGGTAGGAGGTCAACTGTGTAATGCTAAAGTGGAGGAATGATACTTCCAGAGTGAGCTACGACTGAATGTATCGCTACACAAATATTTGATATACTTTTGTCGTTTTTCAAATGGCTACATAGGCAAGGATACGGTTTTATACTTGTAATTTAATGAGAGGCTTTTATATCATAAAAAAATATTTTTGTCCTCACAGATTGTTTGACGACGTACCCCTCTCCCAAAGAAAAACAAAAATTATTGCTTTGTGAGCACTGAATGATTTACTTCCTGTAAGATGCACAGGTTTGAATTTCTTTGTCAGATTAGCTGGGTCGATGATGATTTCCCAGTTATTGCTGATGCACAGCTGTTTTACTTCATCAGTGTGGCGTTTCTTAAAAGTATCTCATATTTATACCCATTTGTTCATTAACATATCCTTCTCTCTTGCATTTATCCAAGTAAAGAGTATATATTTGGAAATATTCACCTACTTTGTGATATATTTAAACATTACCCCCATAGAATATAAAAATAGGTAGCATCATTGCGCTTCATTGATATGGATTATTTTGATGGCAAAAACGCATTAGTAGCAAATATTGCTGTATTAGATCTTTGTTTGTAGAGAAATGGATGCATTTGGGCACTCCCAACGGTATGAAGAAGTCACAGCAAACCTCTGAAAGGACATCTGCAAGAAGGGAGACCAATAACCACATAGATTGGATGATATAAAGAAGGACGCTTAAGTTAACGTAGGAGAAGAAATGAAATTATGTATAGAAGATCGAAGTCACTGGGATGATATGCAACAGGGTTGCCTGAAGGTAGCCTAAGTAAGTGAGTCCTTTTAGTTCATTATTACTGTAGTTTGTACAGTAAAAATAGCTCCGTTCTTGTCCATAGAACAAGGACAGCTGAAATAGATATTTGAAAAGAAAAAGAAGTTAAAATCTGAAACTACAAAAAGCGTTAGAGAGATTTCCTATTTGACTGTACTTGATGTCACCGCACGTTCGTCCAGGTATTTATCCTTTAGAACATTGTAGTTTTTAATCAAATCTTGACGCATTTTTTTTATTCATCTTATACTCCAAAATTCTTAATATAGTCATTAGTTTCCTTGATAACATTTGAATAACTTATGCACCTTTTGAAATATGATGTAAAGTTCTTTTCAAACTCTTTCTTTGCTCAGTTGTCCCACGTGGTCAATGTTCTCGTCCTACCCAAGGTATCGATAAGTATCACCCTCCTCTACAGGTTGCATGACTAGATGTTTCTTTTCTAAGGGTACCTAACAGTTGACTTACTTTCCACCACTTACCTTTATGTACGTACATTTGTCCACACCAAATTGTACATCAATATCTTTAGAGAAGGTGGTAACAATGTCGAAGAACTTATTGAGCTTGTTTGCAGAGCCTGCAAGCAGCTTGAGATCGTCAACAAAAAGACTGTGTGATATTACTTGTTCTTCCTTAAGAAGATGTGAGAGTGGACTGACTGAGAAGATGAACAAAATGACTGAAAGACTATCACTTTGATAGTTGCAGTTTTGCAGTTTTGTGGACGACATTTTTGTGAGTTCTCTGATGGCTGTAACTTTTTTCTTTTGCCGACTTAAGCGCACGTAAAAGTCACTCATGAGGCCCTAAATCGAGCCATCCTGTGTAAAGATGTTTCTTTGATGTTGCTGCTTTTAGTGTGTTCTTATTTAATATCAGTTGCCCGGTTCTACCCCAGACATTCTTTTTGCCTTCAGTTTGTTCTGGAATTATAATGTTATTGTTTCGCTATGGTTACAAGAAGAGTATAAAGACAGCTAAAGTTTGTACATCGTGTTTAAACACGCCATAGAGCAATAGGTTTTTTTACCACGTGGGTGTCTTCGAATTGTTGTGGCACCACAGTTTTAGTCTGGACTAGCCAATATGAACTGCGTTCAGTGTTGGTGAATGAGGAGATCCAGATTGAAATTATTCCCATGTGTTGTTTGGTCACCTATGCTGCTGTATAAATAGAAAAAATAATTGTCCAATTATTTACTTCACTATTCCATTCTAGATTTTTTTTTTCAAATTTAGTCTAGTGTTTCTCAGGAGAGCTTTGTCAATATTTTTTTACTGTGTTCGTTGTCACCATACGTTCTTTCCTGGGTTTATTTTTTTCGAGTATTGTAGATGCTTGAGCCTTGGGTGAAGACCAACCTAAGAGGAAGGGCCTTCCCACGGAGAGTCCTGGAGGGGCGATCCGTATGTCTTGCACTTTATAGCGTCTTGCTTCCTTTTTGTCCCACTTTTTCTTGATCTGTTGCTTCCCTTCGGGTCTTTCATAGATGGATATCTGTAAAAGACGAAAATGGGCCCACTGTTTAGCAGGGATTCCATCAATGAAAGACTCAGTTTGTAATTAAAAATTCACGTCTTTTTATGTATTCATCTGACCTCTACGATTGTTAACAGAGTCATTAGTTTCCGTAGGAACATTTGCATCACTAGGGCTGTTATTCGGGGTTCCATACGTAGTTGTCACATTGTTATTAACGCTCTAATCTATGGTATTTTCATCGGTGTTTTCGGTCGTAATTGCAATAACATAGTTGGTGTGTCGTGATTTTGAACATTTTGTGATCGAGAATATTCGGTTGCCACGATAACTTTGCGCTTCACTACTCTTGCTGTAACTCCAT
The DNA here is from genome assembly GCA_003991215.1 of Morbakka virulenta. NCBI lineage: Eukaryota > Metazoa > Cnidaria > Cubozoa > Carybdeida > Carukiidae > Morbakka > Morbakka virulenta. Next base: position 537,499 of record RDPX01000226.1, read on the forward strand.
TTCTCCTGCATTGATGGTGTCCTTAGTAATACATTGTGTTATCAGCGTGTCTAAATTCTCTTCCTGTCAATTTCAGTTCACTTATTCTAACAATTCTACGTTTGTTCTGTCCATCTCTTTGTTACAACTACCAACTTTCATTGATTCAGAACTCCAACATCCCAGGTTAAAAGTGTGGCTTTTGTTGTTATGGAACTGATTTGGTCTTTTTTTCTCTCTGTAGTGTCAGCTATAGTAGGGCCTTAAGAGTTTTTAGTACAACAGCTTCATTGTTCCTAGAATTACTCGATCCACAGCTGTATCTTTCCTCAGCATCAATCTAGCATCCGACCTGAGGGGCACATCTTCTGGCGCTATTTTAAGAGATTGGCATTTTTTCGTTATATTTTCTTGGCAGGGTACTGTAATAGCTTGCCGCTGCTTTCTTCAGATTGCAGTTCTCAACTAACTAGAGTTGGATTGCTACCATTCATTTGGCTGCATAATATTTATGCCAGCAGTTACAGCACACGTTACTTAACTATTTATTCATTAAGACCCAAGCTCTGCTAAAGTATATCCACCATACTGTCAGTGGTGCAGAGATGGTCATACCCAGATAAGATATTTAACCTATATCTGGGATCCTTGCAGGTGCTACCACCCCGGGTTAGAGTGGACCAGGGAGTAATGGTAATTAAAGGGTAACTCCATTCTCCTCAGAACCCTAGGTCGTCAGAAACAGACCCTCATCACTGCATGTAGTTTACCCAGGACATGAATTCCAATTAAAGAATCATTATTTTCTGATGTGAAACATGCATAGCCAACTTCATATTGTGTGTTTGGGGCTATAACTCTAGTGCTGTATTATTTCCTCATGCCATTCATTGCCAGATATACTAGAGACTATCAATTTCTAGCAGTATTATTTTCTCAAGGTTTACTCCTTTAGTGACACTGTTCTACTACTGCACTATTGCACATGCAGCATTAGTAAGGTTACTTTGTGAAGGGTGTGGCTCAAGCATGCACGAACTGCCAGTTGCCAAAGAGAGGCTTCTTGTAGACTGCCGATGAAGCGCAATTTATGTAAATGTTTACATGGTGTCGAGTCAAGGACGAAAGGAAAGAAAATCTCGTCATGGTATTACTCCACTGCAATCGAATTAGTCAGAGAACAGAAAATCATTCTGGATTAGTTTGAAAACATTAAAAAAAAATCTCTTCAATATTGTCTTAACTCGAAATGTTAAGGAGGTTAAGTCCCGGGGGGTTATCACCTACAATTGGATCGAACATTACCCCTCGACAAAAGAGTTGTGTACACCAGCAAGGTATGGCTCAGAAGAATTAACAAAGTATAGTTCAAGCCGAGCTCATTAAATCAAAATGCTTAACGGTAGACCGTCCAGTAAAGGGTGAAAAGGAGTGTACCATTTACAGACGAGTATTTAAGTAGCCTTAGATGATAATTCTAGTTTTAAAATTGTGGGTTGGTCATTAGATATTGCTGAAAAAGGAGTGTACCATTTACAGACGAGTATTTAAGTAGCCTTAGATGGTAATTCTAGTTTTAAAATTGTGGGTTGATCATTAGATATTGCTGAAAAAGGAGTGTACCATTTACAAACGAGTATTTAAGTAGCCTTAAATGGTAATTCTAGTTTTAAAATTGTGGGTTGATCATTAGATATTGCTGAAAAAAGCTGACTAACTTTTGCAATTTAATCTTTAATGTAAGACAACAATAAAAAAATTGGTGGGCCCAAATCACCTGTGTTCAAATTCGGTGTTACGCTGATTTTTCTGTCTGGGTTTGGCTCTGACCAAAGCCCAGTACCATGCCAAACAACAATGCAGTATGATGTAGAAAAAACCCACGTACATGGTGTTAGACATTTCTGCTTAAATTTGCAACTTGAGGAATGTGCCGTTCGAACTGGTGCTGCGCAAACTGATGCATAGAAGTGCAAATTCAGATGACGAAAACAAATAGCGATGGCCTTTAAAAAACGAATGTTATCAACCTATAATGTGAAAGTACATTTGTGGCCGGTGCCCACTAAAATTGAGAAGCCAGTAATCGTCACCAAATAAAGAAAAAAAAAGCACAAGATCACTCCATTGATTATCTTGTATTTTAGCTTTCTAATCGAAGGAAACTAAATGTTGCCCCTGCTCTTCGCCTGAATTACAGTCACTGCCTTGGCAGGCATAAACAACCATTTGATACAAAAATATGAGGTCGTTTTCTATAGTTCCTAAACTACTATTAGATATCAACCAGTCCTAGTCCTAGTCCTTTCTTCCATTAATCTTTCTCTCCTTATTATATTAAGGTAGCATATGAAGCCATCATGGCCTGGAGTTGTTCTACAGGTAGGTAACAATCAATATTGGGATTCTTTTTAAAAAAATCCCTTCTTAATATTTATTATTTGTCATTTAATGAAATAAGAACCTGCATAAGGCTTGCTCATTTAGTGTGAATGCATGGTTGATACTTTGTATTTTAGTACGAAAAAGCAGCAAAAGGCAAACAAGTTATTCACCGTCTGGTGAACTAGTACGACATCCTTCAACTATCGTTCACTGTTTGCATGTTATATAGTCATAAAAACCCCTGTATTTCGAATGTTCTGCATGGAAAACAATGATCCCTATATTTGTATTCATAAATCTGCACGCATCAAAAACGGGTGACGTAAACCTGGCAACAATTTATGACACTTTTGTTACTGGAATGATGTTCTCATCCGTTAGCTGGATTTAAATGTCGGTTTTAGTGCGTAGAAAACGATTTCGCGCTCTGTGCCTGAAAGGTAAAGCAAAAATTCACATTATAAAAGTATTTACATTTCAATACATATAAATATTTATAAAGTAAAATAGTACTTGCACTGGTACAGCTGTGAATTGTTGCCTTGGGAGAGGTTGTCTCGATTATTAATATATTTAATTATAATAATTAATATTATTATTAATTAGTCTGTTATTAATTATTAATATAATATTATTAATATTTTCATGCTTTTACGTGATTTTCAGTATACAGACGTTTACACGTAAGCGTTTGTACCAATGTTTGTCAATACATCCGTGTGTAGAACACGTATCCATATAGTGATCTGAACGAGGTTGCCACAAAGGTGTTTCTCGTACGTGCGTATATGTTCGCAAGTGTACATCCAAAACTTTTATCTTAAATACACACGGTGAAAAGTTGGCTCTTCGCTCTCTGGATCAAAGCTCTCTATCTCTAAAGCAAATCGTTGCTCATCAAGATCATCGAGACGGTTTCTATCTATTAAGACTCTGGAAATACGTATGTATGTAAGTATGTATGTATGAATGTATGTATGTACGTATGTATGTATGTATGTATGTATGTATGTATGTATGTATGTGTGTTTGTATGTACGTATGTATGTATGTATGTATGAATGTATGTATGTGTCTATGTATGTATGAATGTATGTATGTACGTATGTATGTATGTATGTATGTATGTGTGTATGTATGTA
>RDPX01000226.1:570962-600389 GCA_003991215.1 Morbakka virulenta
TATACAATATATACAATATATACAATAGATATATTTTGTGTTACAAGCTAATTTTAAGAAAAATAAATAAGTAATTAAGAGAATTAAAATTAACCTCAGCAGACAAAAAAAATTCAATGAGAACATTTCTTTATTAAGTTTTAAATTATATGACATGACAGGGTAAAAGACGAAATGTAAGACCGCAACGATAAAATCCAAATATATATCCACAAGAATGTGAAATTATTCAACTCAGACAAAATAATGATGTGCTGGCATCATGCTAATGACATACTTAATAATATCATATAATAATATCATATAATAATTACTTACTTACTTCAGCCTGGAGGTTGTAAGTCAAACCTCCCGACCACCATATAATAATATCACATAATAATAATGTTAATAATACTACCTCTTCGGTGTTGTCGCTTATTTCTTTAACACCATTTGCAGTGCTCATCTCCTCACAAAAGTTATGTGGAAACCACTTTCCTACTTGCCCTCCATAGTCACCACGCCACCTATAAAATAACAATGAACATGAGAATGTAATACCATGCTGTTGCATTCTGATGTATTGGACGGAGCATTGAGGGCCCAATGGACGCTCTTTAGCATGTATTCACATGTCTGGTCAATTCTCATTTTTAGCATCTCTCCTTATGCAGGGCATCTTTTAATCTAGCCCTGTTTAGAGTAACCCAGTCCTTTTCCATAAGTGAGAATGCAATATGATTCCATTCTTCCGGGGGCAATCATGATGCCAGCTTCTCATTAAGGGTCTAATTCTGGTAGTTGTACAAGTAGGAATATACTCAAATACGCCATGAAGCTTAATAAACTAAGGTCTTCAAACATTAAGTTGCTATTAGCATAAATAACGAATATTAGTCGCTGATCTTCTCCACATCCAAACAACATGATGCTCATGGCCAAATAAAAGAAGAAATACGGACACAATCTGGACGAATGTGATGTACTTATTTACTGAACATTTTAAACATTTAGTATTAATATTTACACTTGCTGCAAGGTTTTGGCACATATAGCCACAGAGAAGTAGAAAAAAGTAATCTGGACTTCATAAATTTTATTTCCTAGGCAAATAAGAGGGTGGACCAAGAGCTAAAACCCTGAGTGGTTTAGGCATTTCTTTTTTGTTTTCATCGGATGCAATGGTCTCAAGAGTGTATTTAAGTATCTTTATAACTAAATGTTCTGGGTGCTTATCATGACCAGTGAAAGAACTTGACAGCAACAATAAATGGAACATTTGAAAGGAGAGACGAAAACGGTAGTGAATGAACTGCAGAAAGATTTAGCCTGACGATAAAACACACTAAAACGAAGTACAAACATGACAGGCTTCTACAAACCAAGATTATTTGCAGTACGTTGTAGGGTAGGGGCAATCGTCGATCACTGTACGTCACGTACAAACCCAATTTAATTCAAAGATATAAACAGGGCTCTCTTTATTTTTTACCTTCACCTCAAGCAAGGCTGTTAGGTACTTCAGAACATAGGGGTTTTCTTTATTTATTTAACTTTTTCCTTTGCGCTTACACTTCTTTATTTATTACACTAGTCAACGAGAATTTTTCATCAAGCATATGTTTATGTGTGTCCAATGTAGTCGTTTATGTTGATCTGTAATCCATTTTCTCACAGCACGTACAGTTTTTAAGATGAGATAATTTATTATGTTTAGCTTATGTGATAAAACGTAGCCTGAAAGTATCAACTTTCTAATTAAAGATGTAAGCCTGAAGCATATATTTCCTTTGTACCATCGAAAAGAACATAAAAAATGAAATGGATTTATCAATGTAACAGATCAGATGAAATATTTCTGCATTTTGAACAAAGGTTTAATTGTATTTGCTGAAATATCTGCATGCATTTCATTTTCTAAATTTATGCAATCAGAATTTGTCGGATGAAATATTTCGTCATATCAAAGTCTGCACGGCATAAAAAGGGCATGCTGTGATATCCTTATTTGTTTTCAGAGCATTAAAAATGTCAAGACAGTGTAGAAATCATCCTGATGTATTTCTCTTTATTTCTCTGTCGGTGAAAGCCCAGAAGCGTACAGTAACACCGGAGGAAAAGAAACTTTACAAGCTACACTTCGGCTGAGAAATTGGCGAGTGATAGATAAAAATGGAGTTTATATTCGAAATCAGCGTGAAAAACTGGTCCAGAAAAGCTGGTTTGGATTCCTGATGATTAAGCTTTATTTTGTTGAACAGTGTTACTTTCCTTTTGCCAATTCTATAGACGAAAACCTCCAAATACAGGCAGTATCTCACCTATAAAGGAAAAATGAATTGGGCGCAAGTACTCCCCGGGACGTGGCGGGGGCTCGAACTGGGCGCCTTCTGCATGGTAGCCTGTGGATTTAACCACTCGGGCGCTACTTCTTACATAACGTTGTTCAGTTAAAATAACAATGTATAAGTCCGTTATGCACGTCTGTTATCTATACGAAGTGAAATTTCATATTTCAATCACGACACGTTCCTACTTACGATTTGTGTGTATATTATTTGTCCATCTAGAAATTTCCCTTCAAATTTATAATTGAGCAAGGGTTCCTTTTCCAATGCACGAGACAAATCTGCTGGGACTGAAATGTCATTATTAACAATTGAAACGCAAGTGAGAAGCCTGTATGGTTGAGTGTGGTTGAGTGTGGTTGAGTGTGGTTGAGTGCGGTTGAGGAGTTGCCAAATATTACTACTAGAACAGCTTTTTAATGCTGCTTAATTGATATACGAACAAGAAAGCAGTAATAACAAAGTACTGTCATCAAAATGAAAAACTAAACTGCACGAGTACCAAAGCCATGACATTGAAATTCAAAAACAATTGCCGTAATAACAAAATCGTGATAATCAAACGAGAACTGGCTGCAAGAATAACAAAAAAAGATCAATGGGAAGCACCATTCATGGGAAGCTTTAAACTAAGGGTTGTTTCATGTAATGTATGGCGCAATAAGAATGATTTGAACCACAAAAGATATGAGCAATTACAATGTTAACCAGGTTAAAAGGGAAGTGACAATATACCATATCACATTCATGATAAAGAAGAGACTGTTTATTGAACAAACCGCAAAGGGTTCAACTACAAAATGTCATACAAACTGCCAGTGTTCGACATACCATCCTTTGTCGTATTTAACCACGTTTGTGATGAATGCACCCTTGCAAAATGTTAATTCATCGTCTTTCTCGGCTTGGTAATCCCACAATGCTCGACAGGCAGGCTATAAATAATTCAAAATGGTGGAAGAAAATAAATCAACAAAATTTGATTTTTCATAAGAAAACTAGGCGTCTTAAATAGTCTAAGTATCTTTATTTGACACGCTTTTCTCAGGTTCAGTTCGTTAAAGATTCACTGCCTCTCATTAGCAACAAAAAAAATCAATTCAGCTACAAATGATCATGTCCTGTTTGGCCATGAATGGACTGAGATCGTACAAAAAATCCTTATTAAAACCCGTTTGTTATATATACATTCATACATATGAAGCTGTACAGTGCTTTAATTGTCCAGTTTAACCCACATTCAAAATACATTTTCCCTACGTAATTAAGCTTGTTTCTATATCGACGGAATTTATCAATAAGTAGTATCACAAAGAAAATCCAAATAAATCACCACTCTGGTTCTGATACATTTTCACCAATCAAAGTACATATACCTAACATACCTGGCATCACACCAGCACTGAAACTCCGAAACAAACTACTTCAATTTGTGCAATGCAAGAGATTTTTTGTAGATAAAGGAAAAACGTCCGCNTCGTAGTGCCTTTTACCTTAGGTCACGGGGGACCACTCAGGCCAGCCAGCTTAAGTCTAAAAGATAGAATTAACTTTTTTGAGATCACAGTTTCGGTAAATTTCCTAAATTTGACTGAAAGCTAACGTCTTTGTTTGATTTCATTTTCAAGGAGATTTTATTTTTATTGTAGCATACCTTTTAGTAATTCTGTTACAAATCTTTTTTCAACTATTTCCAAATGGCGTTAAAAAGAGCATTGAAAGCACTGAAATAACAACTGCACATTCCAATCTGGCTTGCAATCAGTAGAATGAGTAATACCTCCAGGAAACATTTTGATGAAAGTATTTTTAAGGCACCAAAATGGTGCCGATGATTAGAAGTGTTTGTGGTTTCAGCAAGTCTTGGACAGTTGATCTAACTCATCTTCCGTCCGATCACCGAAATATTGCTTATTTCTATTATTGTATTTCTTTCTTCACTATCCTATTCCGAAAGATAGCATGTTTTACCAAGTCTATAAAATGTCATCAGTACAGAATCTGACCCTAAATTAGGAACTACGTTGATCATATTTTGTTTAAAGGGTAAGGAAAAACTCTGCTCTAGTTCTTAGAAAAGAAGTGTATTATATGTTTTTGATTGGGGATTGTTGGTTTTAAGCAGTTGTTTTGAAAAGGATATTTTTTGGTTTTGTCTTAAAGCATGAACTTCTCTGTATTTAGTACCAAAAAATGTACATTCTTAAATGTTATATTTTGTTCCTAAAAAGAGTGCATTTTTGGTGATTTTTAACATTGTTTTCTTGTTACCATAAGGCAACAACGTTTTTGAACAAGAGGATTCTAAACAAACCATTGGTCCTGATAGCGCAAGGTATGTACGAAATACAGTGATACAGTGTAACTGATTCTGTTTTAAGCACCCTCTTTCCTACATTAATACTATTTAGCCAAAATAGCATTAAGCTTTTCGTAGTTTCCAAAGATGGACAGTATGAATTTGTAATAAAGTAAGGTCGCTTACATAGAAAGGTCTCCTCAAACAGTGTGAAACAGGAATACAGCTTAATTTGGTTTTTGTTCAGGAATGAGGAAAACGTTGTGGATGTTTAGCTGGCCGACAGACTCACTTTTAACATATTAACCGCACCTGGTATTCTTTAGGGCGTAAGGGGCCATAATGAAAATAAGGAGGGGCCATAATGAAAATAAGGTCTTCATGATCTGTATTATGCTACCCCTGTCACCGTTTCTCTAGATTACCGTCTCGCCTGTTTGTTTCGTTCTTTTTTGTTTCTGTTTACTCTTATTTTTTAACTATTTTGGATAATATCATGTATTAGGATTTTAACATTTACCTTTGAACATTTGTATTTTTTTTGTTAGTGGCGAATAAATACATACATACATACATACTTTATTTTCAATTACTATTTATTAGCAGGAGTATTTCTAGGATCAACTGGGATAATTATTAGGTAATTATCCTAGTTGATCCGAGAAAGGTCTGCCAAACAAACAGATACACAGCATTCTCTTGAGAAGAGCGGACTTTCATATGGAAGTATTTGTTTTCACCGTCACTTAGTACACCTGCTACTTTGCAAACAACTGGGGTATTCCCATCCTCCACCCCTGTAACCAACATTGTCTATTTACCATGTGACGTATTAACTTCACCTATTTTTCATACAAATTTCTTTAATTTAGTTCAGATTTTACTTTCAGGATCCTGTACAGGCCCCATGAAAATTCTCTTTTTTTATAATCTTTAAATCGATATAATCCTCCCACCTGCACTATGAATTGTTTCATCCGTACTGGTCCTGTAACTCACAATGTCCTTTGGTCTGAAGGTTCAGTTCATGTGTCAGTGTTTTCATTTTACTGTACTGCTTTCTTGTCACGTGGTTATTCTGATTTTATCTCTAAAATACTGATATTGTCATCCCCATTCTGTCTAAATAATACCCCTTCTGTCATCCAAATTCGCTCTTCTCTTCTTTTTCTCCCTCCTTTTTAAGTATTTTTCCTTGACGAGGGATTACCACCGTGTATGATCAGTCTTGGTTTTACCGTCTTTTAAATCCCTTTCCGTTATATTCCCATCGCTCATATCCTCCACTATGTCCATAAACCTTTTCTTTTATCTTTCTTTTCTCCTTCCCTCTTAAGTTTTATCTCCAACACTCTTCTTCCAACATACTTCTTATCTCTTTGCACAAAATGCTCAAACCATTTTATCCCAAATACTTCCATTTTTCCTCCTAATAGGTTGACTGGTGGTGTACCTTCAATAAATCTATTTCTAATCTTGTTCTTACTTGTCACTCTAATCCCAAACCCATCTTATACGAGTGTAAGTACATACCACTGTTGTTCTGACTTAATTACCTTCTCAACATCATCATTGCAAGTATTTAAAAAATCGGAATGAAAACAAGTACTATATTTTATTCGCTTCTCCTATCAATGCTGTTGAAAGAATAAATAGTTAAAAAATCAGTCATCTTAAATGGCAAAAACTTTTATCTTGAACATGTTATTAGTAATCATTTTTACAACTTATTGATATAATGTTTGGTAAGAGATTAAAATTTCAATTTACCTTAGTAAAAAGTTCGTTTGGGCATGAGTAAAACTCATTTGCTTCATCGTCCTGATCTGCTGGTGCCTAGAAGGAAACCAAAAAAAAAAAAGGAATTAGAAATTTGCTTTTCTGTCGGCCAATAAATAAGTTTTATACACAGGAATTAACGTTGGTGGAAATAAAAAACAGAGTTCTCCTTAGGTCAGGCGCCACAAACGGTCGTTAGAAGAGCTGGACAAAGCTAGCGACAAAGGGTTAATTAATTTGAATTGCATTAGAAATAACAGAATTTTGAAACGTTTCACGGAGTTGATGTATTCCCTTATTTATCTTTTAAAAAGTACACAAAGCATGAAATATGAGGATCGGTAACGTCTACACAATTAATTATCTATACATTATAAGGATAAAAAAATAATGAGTTCAATTTGCCATCAAGGCTATGAACACCTTAGGCATTTGACATACACCACTAATTTAAGGGAAAAACCAATTCTGTCATTTCCTATCATATATTTCCTTTCAAAAACAAATTAAATATGCCTAACTCAACTTTAATGTACCACAAAACGATTTTGCGGTTTTAATCTTCAAGAGGCGGAGGTGATGTATCATATATAGCAGTGGGGCATATAAGATCTCCTAATATGATGAATAGGCTGCATTTTGTTGGTGAAAACTCATTGTTCAAGACGAATTTTACAAGAAAACGGAAGAATTGGTGGGAACGTTTTGTCACTGTAGGGCCGAATAAGAGAAAGTGCTTTGCACCCTTGATAATTTCCTGTCACCCGCTAAGCCATCTGAGGGGTTTGTGATATAATTATCATGGTAATAATGATAATAATGATGACGATGATGAGAATGATAATTCTCGATGACAAAAAAGTACGTACCTGACCAAGTTGCTGAACAACCTGTCAAGAAAAAAAAAATTACAATGAAAAGTAATACATATCGATGCAAAAGGAAATCAAACAAAAAGCAATCAAACCCAATCAATAACAAACTGCTCTTCGTTCAAGTTACAGAAAAAGACTCTTTTTCAAGAGCACAAATTTAATCTGCAATTCACACTTGAATTTGTGTTGCTTACTTTTTAAGGCTGGGTAAAAAACCGGTCGATGTAATTGCAAATTTTAAATCTGCTTGCCTTATTTTCCCAGAAAGACAAAATACTTCTTCACTTTCCATATATTCAAGTTACAATACCAGACTGTAATAAGTCATTTCATATCCAATAAGGTGTGCCTGGTAACAGGATAAAAGCCTGACCACTTTCACGAATTTACAGACAAAGAAAATCCTAAAATCCTATAAGAATACTATGTTTATGACAGAATGAGTAAACTGTGTGTAAGTAAACGCAAGTCCCCTGAAATTATACGAAATTGTGCGATAAGTGCCTTTTTAACGCAACCAAACTATATTAGTCATCATCACATACATTGAAATCATTGTATAACAGCAATACTTTGACTGAAATATAATTAGTAAGATTTACAATTATGTTAGCTACTTCTACTTCTAACGTCTTATTTTGCCAAGTTCATTTTCTTTACACCCTCGTCGCTAATGTCGGTAGTGTCGGTAGTTCAAACAAACGCTGCACGAGACATTCAGTGACATTAATATTCCCTATTGCCTACCTCTTGATTGCAAGGAAATTTTAATTTTGTTTTCCTATAAAGGGGGTACTTCTCATAGTAGACAATCAACTCTACCAGGCTTTCGAACTGTGCAGTACCAATTGTGAAAAGTCTTCCTTCCCGCTTTATACAACAGTGCTTAATTTTGCCACCAGTTCTGCAAACGGATAAAAATAAGAAGTACAAGATACACTCAAAAGAGAACGCACCACATTTCAAACAAATCAAGAAATAGATTAAGTTGGTTTCATTCACAGAATATCTTTTGGTAAAGAACACAAAATGTACTATTGTAAAGCCAGGTAAAGGTACCACGCGTTTGTTCTGTAAGATACAAAAAGGAGCGCCCATCGATTAGACTATAAACGTGTGCCATACTTTAAACGTGACCCATTTCATCAAAGAGACAAGCGATTTATGGCAAAATATACTCAGTATCTAGTGCATTATTGCAATAGCTTTGCATGGAACTAAGGAGTTTCCACCTCCACACACTCCCGACGCCTTCGAATTCAAGTGAAAAAATGAATCTGCTTCGCCACTGGGTGTATATATATATATATATATATATATATATATATATATATATATATATATATATATATATATATATATATATACTGGCAGGCCCTAAAGCTCGAAGGAGTAAACAGCAAAACTATGACAAGCAATGTAATTCAAAAATACGCGCGCACGCGCGCACACACACACATTAAAGACCCTAAGAAAAACTTATTAAAATTAAGTTTCAGGGTTTACCTTCTTCAGCTTTCCTTAGTGGCAATAATAAAAGTCATAATTAATATCATTCATAACAACTACACCAATAAAAATGTTTAAAAAAGTAACATAGGAAAAATATCAGTCAATTTTGAAAATCTTTTACTCGTTCGAAATATCCTTAAGCTATTTCTTATACCTTCGATGAAGCTCACCGGAATGATATCGCATAAGATTCATGTTCTTCATTTTCCCTTCTCCGAACAAGAAAATAACCATCCCGCCGTAGTCGTCTTAACATATCTTCTGCTTGTTGTCGGGTTAAGTTATCGTGATACCATCTAAAATAACAATGTATAAAAAAAGTAAGTTATCAAAAAGAATAAGAGTAAGCCACCTACTACCACTACCAATGTTGTTGGGTGAGAGGGCGGGGGGGGAGGTATTCCCCATTGTGGTACCAGCCCAGTAAAACAACATTTGACAAATATGATTTTTCAAAACAAATTGACATTCTTGCACCACAAGTAAATTCTTATCTCAAATTACAAAAAGGGTGCTGTCCATACCTGTAGCTCGATGATAATATGGTATATCCAATTTACAGATTTTGTAACACTCGTACAGCTCGTACAGGTGCAACCGTACTTCAACATATACCAACATGTTCCTGTACAAGAAGGGGATACAAGACGGGGGGTAGGAATTGAAGAGGGAGGGAGGAGTAAATGGGAGGGAGGGGGAGTGAGAAAAGGGAAGGGAAGGTGAAAGAGGACAATGGAACGACCTACACCTGTTACATTTCATTAGTGCAGGCATAACCCTCACACGTCCATTAAAATTGCCTCCCAGTTTATGCATCACATTTCCAGCATTATAACATTGCTCTCCATGCTGTTAAACCAGTACCCTTCTTTCATATACTGCTTGTATCTGTGGCTTTGAGGTCAAGAACGAGGCCAAGAACGAGGCCAAGAACGAGGCCAAGAATTNAGGGGGAGTGAGAAAAGGGAAGGGAAGGTGAAAGAGGACAATGGAACGACCTACACCTGTTACATTTCATTAGTGCAGGCATAACCCTCACACGTCCATTAAAATTGCCTCCCAGTTTATGCATCACATTTCCAGCATTATAACATTGCTCTCCATGCTGTTAAACCAGTACCCTTCTTTCATATACTGCTTGTATCTGTGGCTTTGAGGTCAAGAACGAGGCCAAGAACGAGGCCAAGAACGAGGCCAAGAACGAAGGCCAAGAACGAGGCCAAGAATTTGGGTGAAGAAGAGGAAGTCGATGAAGAAGTGTAAAGAAAAAAGAAAGAGAACGAAAGGAAAGAGGAAGAAGCGGGCAAAGAAGAGAAAGAGGGGGAGGTTACCATCTTGAACGAGTTGTAAATTAGAACCAAATAATAATGTTCTTGGCAGCATATTTGCTTTGACATTCCTCAATGTATATATAAATGCTTCCTAATGTACAACTCATAAAAAATTTGGCATCTATACTTACTCTTTGCCGAAGTGTGCATTTGGCTGTGGAAAGGAAAATATATGTTAAAAAACCTTCTAAATTGATGAAGCTGATAAAAATACAACTATAAAAAGTACACAAATTCAAAATAATCAAAACATTAAAGTCTAAATAGTCTAAATATTCAAACCAGCTTTCAACAAACGCTAGTGTCCTGACGTCTTCACGTAAAATAGCATTTTACTACTTATTTTGATGAAGGCATGTAGATAAAACTCGCATCTATGGTGATAAATGTGAAAGATATCACGTGCGATGAAAACGAAGCCACAGCTCGTGCAACATGTTACAACTATTACTCAAAAACTGCGAGGCTGCAATATATCACAAAGGAGCACCGCGACCTCTGTCTGTCTGTCTTTCTTTTTGTCTCACTGTCCATCTTTTGTCTCCCCCCTCCTTCCCCTTTCTTTCCCCCTACCTTTTAGATGCAACAGAAATTTGCACAGATTCTGTTTATCTACTTCTATATTTCCAACCAAATCTGCGAAACATTGTATAAGTCGAACAGCTAAACCAATTGATCTAGTAATAATGATTTTTGTCATTCATCTCATACCCAAACTGTTGAGTTTGCAAACGTTATGGCGTCGACATGCATTAATCTCGTTAATAAAGTACAAAAAACCTTGTCACATTGTTATTTGTGTTTTATTCTATTTATGGCCATGCTAAACTTTATACCAACGGTGTTATGGAGTATTGTTTTCTGTGCTAAACAATAAAATCATGTCATAAAGTGAAAGCAAAAACAAGGGCGATATAAATAAACAACTTAAAGAAAGATCATGCTGCTAATATGCTATCAGAGAATAGCAAATTACAAACCCTGCAAAAGTTCGCAATAATCTCCATACGAACATCTGATTTGCTCAAAAGGAAGTCTGATCTTTTTAAAGGGATCGCAACATAACGGAAGTTACAAAGTAAAGTAGGATATAACCGGTAATCTTGATATTTCAAGAAAGCTTATCTTGTTTTCCGTTATAAAATAAATATTCTTTTTCTTAAAAAATCCGGTGGCAGTTACACCTCTCAAAATTATCAACGAAAATATGCAACAACACCTGATTCCCTCGAGAAAAAAAGTAATTGTATATAACTGTATTATATAACTATAACTGCATTAATAACTGCAAATTTTTGAAACCGAGCCCGTATATCTACGTATAAGTAGGTATGGAGAATATTAGTTTTCGCTTCCTTGTTCAACATAGATGAAAAAATAGGTCAAGTGCTGTGGTGATCAAAGTAAAAAAACTGTCACTATTACGTCCTATGTTAAATATAAAATATTTCTTTTATTGAAAGATAATTGAAAATTTTTAAAAATTATTCTTAATTGCAGGTCCTGTAGCGAACAAGGCTTCAGTCTAAAACGTTACGGTGCTGACTCGGCTTTTTCTTCAATAAATCTTCAATCAAAATGAACAATAAACAAAAATAAGCACCATTTACGCACAGTAGCAGATGTACAGTTGGCCCAGTCTAACTGGTACTTATCAATAAGGAAATCTTGCTATCACGTTTTGACATATCCACTGAGACCATATGCAGGAGGAGTAACAGAGGCTAGGTCACATTGGTCTTCAAAGTTATGCGAGTTAAAATAAAATTGCTTCAGTGCTCACAACTAGCATGTACGGAGTGAAGTAGGCCACCGAGCGACTTCTGTGTAAAGAGCAAAGAAGAATGGTTGGTGTAAGGGGAAAATATAGAGTCAGACTTCACCTGGAAAGAGGCCGCTACCATCTATAAAACTGATGTACTACATAAAGTGGAAAACTTTCCATACTTCTTCGTATTCTTCATGAATATATTTGGCTGCAGCTCAATTGGTTTGGACATTCCACACAGTTTCAGGACTTTCCAGAATATTCCGTATAACAACTTTGACGGAAAACGTAGAGCATTCCAAAATATTCTACACAAATTCTGTACTTTTCGTAATTTCAGAAATCTTCTACATTAAATAAAAAATCAAGTGAAACTTGCAGCTTTCTAGAATATTGGATACATTTCTAGAAATTTCCATAACATTTTTAGAACTATTCAGATTGAAAAGTAGAACATGAAATACTGTAAACCTTACCAGAAAACTACTTATTACATAAAGAGCTAATGTAATACAATTTACCCTTGTTAAAATATAAAAGTATCAATATACATGTTAATTTATCTTTGGGTATCTATTTCAATAGTAGCCCTTTTCGCAAAAGACAGATTTAACACCCGGCCACCTCAGATACCACAGCTGGTAATGCTTCACTGTATGATCTGATAAAGTCTTTTGATGTTGTTTTGTCTTGTTTAGCAAATCTATCCAAAAAATCAACATTTTCAAAATGTTAATAATTCTTTTTACGAATTTTTAAGGACTGAAGTAAAAAAATTATACCTTTTACTAACTGTTTAGAAGTCAGCTCTATACTTGGCCAAATCTACTAAATCTGCATATACCAAATTTGCTAGCTGTAGCTTACAGGGTTTTTGTGCTATGACCTCAAGTGTCAAAATGTGGCACGAAAAATTGGGGTACAAGGTTAGGCAAAAGGAAGTAATAGTTAGTTATTTTTAAACGTACCTGAGGTAATGGTTCCGTGAGTGTTAGCTCAAATTTTTCACTTCGAAGAGGGTGACTTTGGTAATACGTTATAAGATCATAAATACTATCAAAGCAAAGCTGTTCTACTAAATAATATTTCATTTGGCCTAGATTGTGTTGCCGTGATTTGATATGACAGTGTTGAACTTTTCCGCGTCTCCTAACCCGAAGAAAAAAAACAACAATATATATATTAAAAAAAAAAAAGAAAAGATAAAAATGTAGCAGCTCATGACTTTGCACGGCTACTACACAGTGCCTACAAAATAACTCGAACAAAGTTTCAACACGTCAGCATGCCAAAACACGATCAACGGACAAGCAATCGTGTAAATTTGTATTGAAAATATCTACATCGTGCAAAACTCGTTAACCAAAGATACGTAAAAATAAGGTACGTCACGTAACAATACATAGTATGACATTGCCTTTCATTGACATGGCCTGCTGTCTGTCTGACCATAACTTTCTGTAGGCTTTGATAAACTTTTAACGTTTTTTCAATATACAATGTAACTGTGCATTCTGGTAAGGGTCAGGGACGACAATCAACACTGTACAAAAAAAGAGCAATGAATATCAAATATAATAAAATACTGATTTTCATAAAGTCATAAGTGCCAAGAACGGGGGGAAATATCTTTATTATAATCTTCACTTTCAAACCCAGCTGTATAACTTTTAATCATCGCAAATATAAAATCTTTAAGTTCTATTGGCGTCAAATTGACATAATGTAATAGTACAATAACCACATGGAGGTTCTTAATCCTATTAAGATACCTTGCAGCCAAAGGGAGAGGAAATGATGTGGACGTAAAAATAAGGCACGTAATTGCCAAATTATTATTACGGCTGTTTAAAAAAAACACCGGCCTTGTAAGATAGACCTTGTTAAAATGACATATTTCTTTAACATAAAGATCAAGTCAGTGTCACTGTGTGAGGCAAAAAACCCTCACTATCAGAAAGTTCCAAATGTTTGTGAACCAGTGCTTGCATAAAATTTGGCATATTAAACAGCCAAAACAAATTAGCTGTAATGGCGGGACAGAACCAAATATGGTCCCATAAATCTTTTACACTCAAGAAGAGACTGGTGTTCTGGAAATACCTTCGAATTCAAACATCAAACATCACATGTCATACCTTGTCATGGAATCCCCATGGTAAAAGGCAAAGTTAAAGCATTAAAACAACGGAAGAAGGGCCTTCGATCGAAGCTGGGGCCCCGGAGATTCCAATGACGAGAGCAACAGACAGCAATTATACACGGTAGCAAGGGCATTAAATAGGCAGTTAAGGAGTAATGTCAATGGCATTCTTTTACACAAAGTTAGTAGCCTGAGGTTAGGTTAATAAATCAAATTGCAATTATATACATTATGATGTGGAAGTTTAAAAAACATTTGAAAAATAGGATTGTACTGGATTTGCCTACGGCTGTCCTTGCCACATGCTCTACCACCTAAGCTGGCAATACCGAATGTGGCTATGACAACCAAATCCAATGGTTAAAACCCAGTTTGGTGTATTTATCTTTTTCAACTTTACTACAATGCAAAGTCCAAGCATTTATGGGCATCAAAGCTCACAATCAAAACACCCTGGTGAGGTCTCAATCCCAACCACTCAGCTGATATGCTAACGTACCTCATATGCAAGAAAAATGTCTCTCTTATTTATGATTAGATCTTATTTATGATTAGAACGTATTTATGATTATATTTTATGATTAGATTTTATTTATGAGTAGATCTTACTTGTGAGTAGATCTTGTTCTATTGAAGAGTCCAACGAAAAGCTTGAGTCAAGACACATGTCTAATTTGTTTAATAGCATCCTCGTATTTTGCACCACTACTACCATGATAAATAGAGGTATGTCTATGGAAGGCAATAAACAATGAAGCTCTGATTATGATAATAATCAATTAAGCTGAAATATGAAAAGGGATTTCTACGATCGAGGTTAAGAGATGTATAACAGTAAACAAAATTTTTGGAAAAACAAGAAACCAACACATTCCACATACCAAAATGAAAGCGAATAATCTCCAACGAACATTGTGCTTTCTCGAACTAAAAATGACCCATCGCCACGCTGGTAATCCATCAAGAGCTGTTCTGCCTCTTTCCTACTGATTGGTCCATGGTACCATCTGCAATGAGACAAAAATGGTATCCAGAATAAAAAAGAATAACTTGGAATAACTTCTAGTTAACAGGTAGGACTAATTAAACTGACAGACTGCTTGCTTATTTCTTGTGTTGTTAACTCGTGTACGCGCTGTTACAAGCCTTAAGTGGCCATGGTGACCTTCAACCCAATTTCTTTCCCATGGACTATCATGCTGGATGGAATAGGGTTTACATGTGAGATAAAAGGCTACGTAAATCTGCATTCCAACAATACAAATGTACCTTTAATTGCTTTATTTAACACCGAAAATTTTTCAAATGACCAAAAAAATGTGGGTATAGGCTCGAATTTTGTTGTCTGGAAAAGTGAAATTCGTCATTTTCTTTATCAGCGTGAAAATGGTCTTTTCAGCCCGCATTTCTGATTGATGTTGCAACCATTGTTACTCGTGTGTATATATTTCCATTTTGTTGTTACAAAAATTGCCACTACTACATACCCTGTAAAATAATACAATAGTGTTAGAAAAAAATATATAAATGAAAACAAAATTTAACATGCAAGCTAAACCTATAAACCTATTAAATTTTAAGTAACCAAAAAGTTGGCTAATGAAATAGAAATACTATGAAAGAAAGTTAAAAAACTTAACAACTGTCAACAAAAAACTATTCGAAGAAACGTTCTTGACAACTGCCACAGAAAAACCATGCAAAGAATTACCGTATCACCACAAGTGCAAGGGTGTGTGCCTTTATTTTGGTACCTTACGTCATTTACACCTATATTTCCCTACTGTTTTGATAATTATAATAGTAGACCAATACATATTATAGACCTGTACATTCGAAGATGAGAAAACAGGAATGCTTATGAAAACAAATCACAATTTGCCAAGAAATACGAACAAAAAAAGGGTGAGGTGAAACAGGAAAAAGTTATTAAACCAAACATAAAAGCTACAAGTTTACTTACTTTTCGTCAAAATGTAAATCATCTCTGGAAGACTGAAAAAATAAAATTAAACAAACAGGAAATGTGAATTAAAAAATATGTCAAACATATTTTTATCACAATACTGTTAATACCTGTAAGTTCCAGGAAAATAACAACCATGCATGGCTTAAGTTGTAGAAAAGGTGGACTTCAGGTAAATGTGCCTACCCTTTGCCAGTGATACAATTATTCATCCAAACTGGTACGGTAAGATACCAGATATTAAAATGCAAGCAAACACAAGTACAGTACATAGTGTTGTGTATACGTGAACGATTGCCTTGCCTGCTTCCCTGTCTTTCTTGCCGCCCATCTATATGTCTGTCTATATCTATTTGTTTCAGTATCTTTTACATCGTCATCGCTTGCCTTTCACAACTTCGGCAGAACGCATCAACATGTGATATCTGTCTCCATAAGTTTCGGTCTTTGGCAGCAGTATTCAGCGACATCAGGTTTCGTCCAGTCCAATGAAAAATGTTGTCTCGCCAATGCTTTTCTTGTTTTCATCTGCTTCTTCTTCCTTCTATCATTCCTTCTAGACATATTTTGCTTACACCGTGCAAAGAGCGTTTGGTGGGACCCTAAAGCTCGAAGACTTTGCATTTAACTGTGTAATTAATGGCAATGAGCTTTGTTGTACGAAAATGGTCATCAATTCTTAGTGCTGTTGAATCTCACTTGAGTTATTGTTGCTCTGTTTGGGTATATTGTGGGGCAACTACATTAAAAACTTTGCAGGAATTAAAAAATAGAGGTGCTACAATTGTTACATGTAGTCCATTTGTAAGTCCAGCTGTTCCTTTAATGCAGTAGCCTGATTGACCGTAAATATGTATAAATATAGCAAAAAAAACCCCATATAAATTAGTATGTGTTCCTTTATCATGGCTGAATATGTTTGCCACACTTACTTCTCTTCCCGCATATGATCCTTGATCATCATCGTCATCATCATCTCTCGTCCTTTCTTGTTCTTCACTATAGAATAGCCGATGAGATGTCAGCACAAATAAATGTCGATTCCATTTCTGTACATGAAAAAGGAAGCAATCAGGTACCGCCAGTCAAAATAAATGAATAGCCAAAAAGTTAAATAAATAAACAGAGTCAAAATGACAAATCTAGTGATGCATAGAAGATATATATATATATATATGCCATAAAACGTAATTTCAAAGCCTACTTCTTTCCGCACATTATAACTAGAATCTTCCTGTTCACTGAATTGGTTAGACCACCAGATGAGAACTGACATTGCACAATTTGCCATGCAGCATTCTCTTTACACGTCTGATGAAATTACTTCCAAGGTTGCTGTGATATTCAAATACTTATAAACCTCTTGGTTAGTTCCTTGGTTCTATTGATTAACATGCTTTTGGTTTCCGTAAACATAATTGTTATTTTTGTTAGATCAATCCGTGACTATGATCCGAAAATACTCATCCAAGCACCCATTCTCAAAGACCTGTTTTGTAAGGCTTACAATTACCAATTATAAATCTTAGAATTGAAAGTTCAAAATAAATTTGAATCCTGTGACCAAAGATTTACCGCTCTTATCTGTTCAAAGTGAATCAACGAAAGGTGGCAGGGCACGCCAACCTTGATGCAATCAGAATTATATTCGCGTCAAGATCTTCTCCTCTCGTTTGACGCAGCAAAAATGGGTGAACATTTGATCCCCTGCTTCAAAAAGAAGTTCGCCTTCCCTTTCTTAACGTTTGACAGACTCAATGCTTTAATTTACTTTTAACAAAATAATTTTCTGTTTGACATGTGATGAATTTTCTATTTGAACATTATGTGTTCTATCTGAGCCATACTACTCTAGGGAGTAATTATTTATTGGAGGGAATACTTCCCCCACCCCCTCGGCAATAAGTAACCTTGGCAGTACATACTTCCTAGGCTTAAAGTACTTTTATGGGCGAGGTACTTTTAGAGAAAGACACCAGCTCTTTCCACAACAATAATCATAATTTAAAAATATCCTCTACTTAGTATGACATCTTTTGATTTAGTCAGTTATTAGGCGGAGTGCTGTAGCCATAAATTTGTGCTATCAAAAAATAACAGTTTAAGCGATAAATCGTTTCTCAATGCTATCACTTTTTGGTTATCTATAATACCTCACTTTTCTGGTTACAGTGAATCCCCCTGGATATATCTCAATATCTCTGTTGCTGGTGCTGAATGCTGTTGTATTACTCAGCCATCAAGAGATGATGAGTAACCATCTCGATCATAAATTAGAGTGATTCCTTTGCATTTTTTATTGTACCTCTGGGGGTCTCGGTGGTATTTGGTTGACAAAAAATGAGCTAACAGGACAAAAGGGTGATCGAAGTCATGTTATCCGCTTTTACGCTGACTGAAAAACTGACATGCTCTATGCTCTGATAAATTAGTTTACTGCGTTTTGGTGTTTTTTTTGTTTCAACGTCATTTTCCCCCAGCAATTGGGGCTCAGACGGCGCCCTTCACAGGGACATGGATTCGGCAGTGAGGAATTTCTTGGCCAGATGCCCTTCCTGACGCCAACCAATGGCTTTTTCTTTTTTGAAGTTCAAAAGTCGCCCGCTCGGGGAATCGAACCCAGAATCCTAGGTTACGTTGTAGTTGCACTAACCATTAAGCCACGGTTCCTCATTTAATGTGTACTTTAATACACAGCAACAAAATACATTGTCAGCTACTTTAACTGGTAATAAACGGATAGCTTGTCACCTAATTAGCTTTCAACCTTTTGACCTATAATCCTTTGAGGCTAATTGTAGTGATCAGTTTAGTAAGGTATGGCAAGAAAATTATTTGTTTTAATTAAAACTTAGCGAATGTTGTATATTGCTTTCGATTGAAACTTCTGTGTCATATTGTACCAAACTAATTAAAGAAGCTATTATAAGTGGTATGTAACCTCAGCTTCAGTTAAGCAATTCCAATTTCATTCATAAAAGGTAATCAATGAATACTCACACGGTCAATCTCATCTTCTAATAACAAAGTCCCACATTTCAGTGAACTGCTAACATTTTCTTCTGTTATCTCTAAAAACAACAATTTAATTTAAATAAATATTAAATAATAACTATAAAAATTACGGTTTAATTTCGAAACCATTAGTAAACAGTAATAACTGATGAATGCAACAAACCTTGAGGAGGACTACACTTAAACAAGCTGAGCTTCCAATTCGATGCAAGCAACACCACCCATTAAAAATCGACAAAACTGCTCCTATCTGCAGTTGACCACTTTTTCATGTTTCATTTTAAACGTCCTAATCATATATCAATGGTTTGTATTTAGTAATTTTATCTTGGCACAACCACTAGGGAAGTTGCCAACCAAGGCTTGAGTACCCCAAACCATGAGACAGACTAGCCCTGGGGGGCTAGTCCAACAACGGACGCCAATCCGGTACTTCTTGATCTCGGGCAGATCTGACATGCACTACAACTTGCTCATGAGTGGCCTGGAGGTAGTTGTAGCAAAGAACAATCTCATTCTCTCATGCCTAAACTACACAACCGGGTGTGGTTTGAAGTCATACCCTGGTCTAATTAATAATACTATTATTATTTCTATCATTATTGTTGTTCACTGTTCATTCGGTGTTCGTGTTGATTACCGCTTAACTGCTGGCTCAATCTCATTTCCATCCTTTGCAAATAACTTCAAATCATTCAAGGAAAGGTGATCAACTTTCGTTTTTCCACTTTCAAGTTGATATCCAGTCTTACACTTTCTCAGTACCATCGACATTGATAAAAGGCAAATCACAAAGATAGCGGGAACAGGCAATCAAACTAAAAGATTCATCTTTGGATGGTTACTTCTCCGAATTCTTATTTCTCTACTGTTAATATCATTTTACAACTAGGCATGTTTCTTACTATTAACTCTTTGAGGTTTTCTGCAACTCCATTCATGTTAAGACATTCTATTATCCACGAATGTGGTACCATTTCATAAGTTTTACAAGAGTCAATTAGTAGGTCTTCTTTTACAATGCTTTATAACGGTTTAATCAGTATGTAGATCATCTTTTGTAACACCTGCCTTTATTTTACACCCCTTTTGCTCATAAGATAATAACCCTCTCTGTCTGTCTGTCTGTCTGTCTCTTTCTCTCTCTTCCATATGTGTAAATCTGACCTGTCAACACTTTCTACATAAGTAGTAGGCGCGATATCGGTCTACAGTTACACACACCATTACCTTTGCTAATGTCTTTCACTCATAACACTGTCCTATCTGTTGTCATCCAGGTCGCCACAACACTAGTTTTCATTATTTTATCGAACTGATCAGTTGATTCTGTTGTTAAGTCCCTTCAAGTTCTTAATCCAGAAGCACCCCCACTCCATTAGGCCCTGGGGCCATCCAGTTTGGAATCTTCTTTAACTGTTCCTTCACCTTTCCTTCTTTAATTTTTATGTCTCCTTGTTTATGGTTTAATTCTGTCACTTCCTCTTTAATGTTCTTTAGCCACTCAGCATGATTGCTGTACTTGACCGAATTCTCCAAAAGTATTGTTCTTTATTTGTTTCCGGGATCAAAATTTCATTTTTATCTTTTCCATCTAATTTCTGAAAAAAAACCAGTCCTTGGTCTACTTCAGATAATCTGTTTTAACGCTGCTGTTCATTTCTAGTTTCATATCTCAACTTTCGTGGCTTTCGCCACTACCTTTTGCTTCAATTCCTCTATTACTACTACGCTAAAACTTTTTTCTCTAACCCTGTACTTATCATCATCAATGTATTCTATTCCTCTAATGCTGCGCATTTCATTATTCTGTGTCTCTACTAATAACTGCTCTCAATTCCTTGATGTTGTTGTTAATATGTCTCTTCCAGAGTCTTTCTTTGGGCTTTGCCCTCTTTCCTTTAGACTCATTTTATGGGCTACATACCATTTCAATGCAATAATAAATCTGTTTGTTTCGGTTATGGTGGGCGTAGTGACCTTTTTAATAATAATTTTCTGCTATTTTATAATTTTGTATGTTTTTCTTATCCACCGTTTCCAATTCTTATGGTGCCTGCTTCATATCCCTGTAAAAGTTACATATGGTAGTCAGCTGTTCTGTCTTTTCCTCGCTCAACACAACATCTTCCCCATAATCAAATCTTCCAATACCATAATTATAATTTCCAACCCTATCTTCTCTGTCACTGAGCGCTTCTATTCGTGTTTCTCGTTCACCTTCAAAATGTGCTCTTTCTTCCTGGTCATCCCAATCCACTATTATGTCAGTACTTTCCCGTTCGATATCCCTCCTTATTTCTTCAAGCTCTACATCCGTTAACCATTGACTACGTGCAATTACTGGTCCATCAGTCTAATTAGACGTAAGAGAGTCATTTAATGGTAAATTAAAGTCAAACAAAAAAAATGTCCATCAAAGAATGTGAATACTTACGTTGTTCCTTAGCCGGCATTACTCCGTTTTCGTCACTTGTTTGTAATCGCTTACACTATAACAAAAGAAGGTAAGATAAATATATAACAAAAGAAGGTAAGATAAATAACAAAGCCTTGCAACTGTTTTTATAGAACAAAAGGCACCCTTAAACCATACCATTCTCTCGGGCAAACATCGCACAATTAATGACACAAACTCACTGATGTTTGTATATGGCACAGGTAAAGACGATTTTGCTGACAAACGTCGTCGGGAAAAGTTGGATTAGTCATATCATAAGGCTGCAAATAGCAATATTACATGTATTGGCAAGGCCTTCTATTTTCATTACTTTCACCACCCTAAGAAGGGCTTGAGGTCATTTCAGCGCAAGATATGACTTGTCCTATTTAATTTTTGTTTGTATTTCTTTAAAATCTCTCTGTCTCTCTGTGTCTGTCTGTCTGTCTCTCTCTCCCTCTTTCTTTCTCCCTCTCTCTCCCCCCCTTTCTCTCTCCCTCTCCCCCCTCTTTCCCCCCAATCTTAAGATGCTCATTCTGCCTTTTTTCGTCTGATACACATGACGATACCCATTCAGAAAGCCTGCTCTCACTACACTTTTGTATAACACGCCCTTCAGCTTTTTAGAGATACTGTTACACTTGCTACTCATCTTCCACCTTCCAAAGGCCAACATTGAGTAAAACAAGTCCATGCTAGTTGGTGAACAACCATTACTTTTCTCTGCGGATTAGATTGCAACGACCATGCTCTCTACCGATGTGGAATGAGAAAACAGTGGGTCCTTTTTTATAAGACTGTAACCTTTCCAAACCACCGAAAGAACGTCTAGCATACTGTGTCTTTTGAATTCCCTATAACCTTTACAGCAGAAATTAAGAAATTTTCCACTCTTTATTAGCCACATGCATGGCCCTCAAGAAAATGTCATCCATGCTTTTTCAAAGCCAAGTTTATTCATAAAATCTGCTTTGGGTATATTAGAGATATATATATACCTGTTAACAAGGAAGTAGCAGGTCACATTTCACAATCGTTTCTTACATTTACATCAGATAGTGTTCATAATTTCTAAGGTGCGTTGGCTCGGTATTGCCAGAGCAGATCCCTGTTCTCGGGGGTGTACGAGTAAAAAAAAGAACGGTAATCAATGTAACACAAAATATATGCTGGAAATCAACAATCAAATCAAAAAAATGTTACTGCACACCACACCTAGTTTATCGAGTGTCTAATGAATGTTGAATAATTTTCAGGTTAATTTAAACACTTACTTTGATGAGAATCCTCCTCTTCAAATCTTCTGGTGAGGGCAACGTGGTAGCATTTGGATCCAGCAAACTTGTCACCAAATGTTCTAGGATTTGAACAACAAATCACAGTCAGTTTCATAAAACTAACAATTAATAAACGTGATCAGGTCCGGAAGTATCAAAACACATGGGTGCAGGTGCGTGTGTATTTCATAATATTTTTAGCTTTGATATTGAAATTTAGAATGGGGTACAGGGGTACTTGTGAGAGGGTAGTACTCCTCCATGTTGGGATGAGTAGCATGCTCTGGTCCTTCACAGTACTTCGTCCCAACCATGGCTCCAAATAGTTGGTAATGTGCACCTGCGACTGTAACATGGTAAACTGACTCAAATGTTGGGCAAAACTAAGCGGGGCGTCCATTAGGTCACATTTAGTGAAAGTGCATACAGTGCACAGCCATTTTGAAAAGGATAGGGGTCCTACAAAGTATCATGATGATATTTTCGTTATCGTAATGTTATTAGAAGCACCAACTCCAACAATAACAACAACGCCAACGCCAACGCCAGAAACAATGCTTTGCAAGTTTGACAAGGTATACAAGGATTATTATTAATATTCCTGCAAATGATTTACAATATGGTGGTAAAAAATTGTTTTGTACATGTGTAAGGAATGGGGAGTCTAACAGTTTCCCAAGGGTGGGTGACAATGTAATTGCTGTGTTTCAGTGTTGCATTTCTTAGGGCCATCTGCATACAGGATTTCTACTGAAGAGAGGATGTTATATTGTTATTTAAAGAGGTGACATTTTCTTCGCCTTTGCGTGAACAGTTCTCCCTATTGCTGAGTTGGTTATGCCAGCTATCTAGCATACCCTAGTTTCTTCTTTTCAACGCTTTGCTCTGTCTCTGACAAGAGCAAAGCGTCTTCTATACATTAGATGCGCATAAGATGAGACTGTCAATACACCGTCGGTTATCAGTTGGTTCAAGCATCTCTTCAAGTACCATAGAGACGTTCATCCAACCAATACCTTCTCAGGAATGGCCATTTCATTTTCGATAGTTGGAGCATGTCTCCAAGGCTATCAAGAACTAGTGGCTGTGTTTCTGACATCATTGTGTATGCCTTCATCCTTCTTGGTCAAGAAAAAGGCAGCAGGACGCTCTTGGAAGGGGTTCTGGGACAATTGTTTTATAAAACTTAAATTTCTTAACAAGTTAAAAGAGTTTAGTTGCGATTAGAAAAGTGGGATGAGGGCCATTTTATTTACTCTTCAGCCTATCAATCGCATAGTATATGCAGTCTGCAATACCTGTTGTGTGTCCGAATGAAACTCCAAACATTGTTGCAGACTTGACCCACTGTAAGGTGGGATGACGAATTGTTTAGGTTGCAGGAATCCACTGCAAAGGCCCTTTAACAGACAATAACAATTTTCAGTCCAGTTGCATGAAGTTGTTGATCGCTGAAGTATCGTTTGTAAACGTCGAGAAGCAGATCTCTTCGTCTAAACCCGGTTTTCTTAGCCCTTGAAATTGTCTGGATTCAATAACTACGTTGGTAAGTGTTTCAGCTATGGGACAGTAAGGCAACGGCGAAAGAGAACACCCATGTCCTACTCCGATAGACAAGAAAAAAATGGATCTGAACCGTGTGTACAGTGGGTTATCACTATTTGTATTTCCGAATATATAAATATCACCCACTAATGGAAGACTGCCCGACTGCGATCAATTTGTGGTCTCATCGGTATGTCTGGTCGTGGAGATAACAAAATCTCAAAATGGATGTCCTTTGTGGTACCGTAAATTGTAATGCATTTGAACACAATTTCTTTGCTATGCTAGCCATACATAACGCAAATTTTCAGACAAGCTCGACTTTGAAAAGCACGACTTATTTACGTAATTAATCCCACTTAATATGAGTATGCCATAGTAATGTTCTGAAACCTTTGTCATGGACAGCTTCATTGGTTTCCTATTTGCAAGGGAGTATAATAACTTTCTTATGGGTGGCACTAATTCAAAGAAACATTACGACGCAAAATTTTGGACTACTCCGACTACTCCGACTACTCCGAATACTCCGACTACTCCGACTACTCCGAATACTCCGACTACTTCGAATCGATTTTATTTTCCTTCAGTCATCACGACCATCGGATGGTTAATTTCTATAGTAATTCAATTAAAAAAATGCCATTTAAAGATCAGATGATATTTTACACTTACTTCCTAAGTATTCTCTAAAATATTTTGCCATAATTCTTTGCTGTGGTATACTGCAGTGGTTTTCAATCGATAAAATAAGTGGATATCTAAAACAAAGAAATAGAAATTAGTAATTCATTTACCATTCTCAAAATGTTTTGTTCGCAATCTTCCAAAAAACGCAAGTGGTATTAAAAAAGCTAACTACATTTCCAAAATCATTTCTTCAACTGAGTCAGTATTATATCATTTAGTATTATAATATTATAGTATTATATTATATCAATTAGTAGCTTTTCAATCCTGGAATGAATACGTCCTTACAGCGTTCTCTGGGCAAACTTATATAGTATCTATCGCAAGAATTAAAATAGAATGACCTGTGACTGGAACAGGAATCCTACATTTTAAGTGTATGGAGGGCAATGAATTAAACTTTTTGGAATTTGATGTTCCAACGAAACTTCAAGGAATAAAATAATAAGAGATGTGAAACACATTGTTATATACTGTTGATGTGAAGCAATAAAATCCTGACAACTCAGTTAAAGCATAGTAAACTCAATATTATATGCTGGTACAAAATATATCGTCATGTGACAAAACATTTTTCAGGTTTTAAAAATTTACACCCATAGCTGTCGCCTGGTTGTCAACATCCTTCTTGTACAGGTGGACCAAGATTTCACTACTGTAAATAAAAGCCAATGTTGGGAGGCTCTTACCTCTAACAGACCATCCCAAACATTTAATACCAACAGAATAGTCAACGGAGCGAATTTGACAAAGGCTTAACGTTAAAAATATCATGTTTGGATGTCGTGTCTAATATTGAACCAATTTGCAAGCTGAGGATCATGTTACCAAATTCTATGACAGCATATTCACTTATCAAATCAGCACCAAAACAAGGAATTGTATTGTACTGCATTAAAATTGATAGTACTTTTTTGTATTACATTCTATTCTATTATATTCTATTTCATTGCATTCTATTGTATTATATTCTATTTCATTTTATTCTATTGTATTACATTCTATTTTATTATATTCTATTTCATTACATTCTATTCTATTATATTCCATTTAATTGCATTCTATTGTATTATATTCTATTTTATTATATTCTATTTTATTACATTCTATTCTATTATATTCTATTTCATTGTATTCTATTGTATTACATTCTATTCTATTCTATTCTATTCCATTGTATTACATTCTATTGTATTATATTATATTCCATTGTATTCTATTGTACTATATTATATTCCATTGTAAACTATTGTATTACATTCTATTCAATTGTATTATATTCTATTTCATTACTTTCTTTTCTATTATATTCCATTTAATTGCATTCTATTGTATTATATTCTATTTTATTATATTCTATTTTATTACATTCTATTCTATTATATTCTATTTCATTGTATTCTATTGTATTACATTCTATTCTATTATATTCTATTCCAATGTATTCTATTGTACTATATTATATTCCATTGTAATCTATTGTATTACATTCTATTCAATTGTATTATATTCTATTTCATTGTATTCTATTGTATCATATTCTATTCCATTGTATTCTATTGTATTACATTCTATTCTATTATATTCTATTCCATTGTATTCTATTGTATCATATTATATTCCATTGTATTCTATTGTATTACATTCTATTCTATTATATTCTATTCCATTGTATTCTATTGTATCATTATATTCCATTGTATTCTATTGTATTACATTTTATTGTATTACATTCTATTCTATTCTATTCTTTTCTATTATATTCTATTCCATTGTATTCTATTGTATCATATTATATTCCATTGTATTCTATTGTATTACATTCTATTCTATTGTATTATATTCTATTTCATTGTTTTCTATTCTATTGTCTTATATTGTGTTGTACTTTTTGCTTGGGTGAACCTCCGAAAAAGTATTTGATGACCTTGTCACAGCAGAAATATCGAAGTCAGTTAGCTCAGAATAAGTTCCCAAAGTAAAAATGACGCGTAACCAGGCAATTTAGTGTTTGGATTAAAGGCTTTTTAGGAAGTTGAAGAAAATACATCTTAAAAGATCATTAAACAACAAGCACTTACTCGCTAGCAATAAAGGCATTGTTTGCAATAGCCTTCACCACTTCCAAAAACTTAACTTTTGTCGTCAGTGTCATTCCGTGATATATTACTGGCTCACCAGGGCCATCCCAACAATCCACTAAAGAGTTAGAGACAATATGAATGGTCTTCATTATTATTCAAAAATGACAAAACATAATTTTATATATGTATTACAAGTTGTTATATTTATTTTTAGTGAGAATGCACAATGATACTCTAAACCATATAGCGTTGATATTGCAGTAAAATTAACGATAAAGTATAGTAACGCTCTTAAGTTTCATATAGCTATGGTCTACTTTATTTAATCAATTGTTTAATAACAAAAAAATCAAGAGAAAATACATTGTGTCTTGAACTGCTACCCTAATATTAAATTCCTTTTTTTAGTTTTAACGTCATTTCCCCCTAGCAATAGTGGCTCAGATGGTGCCCTTCAGAGAGACTTTGTTTTGGCAGTAGGGAATTTCTTGGCGGGATGCCCTTCCTGACGCCAACCAATGGCTCTTTCTTTTGTAAAGTTCCAAATTCTCCTCGTCCGCTCAGGGAATCGAACAGGGAACCTCTTGGTTGCTGTGCAACTGCACTGACCACTAAGCCATAGCTCCTTTAACACTAAATTCATTATTAAACAGAAACAATTCGTTTTATAGAAACCTTTCTCAAATACCTCATCAGTACAACCTAAAAAAGCGAATATTGAAAACAGTGTAAGTAAAAAAAATAATCGTCGTATGTCAAGATTAGGTGTTAGTGCTTAACGATGACTTGAATTTTAATTTCTAAATATTGAGCTGTTAACCATCAGACTGTCACTGAAAAGAGTCGAAAATGGTTATTTAAGACCAAAGAAGCACGAATCCTTCTTCTCAGTAGTCCAGCAACACTATTTCTAATCGCAAAAACACCAATGGTGCCCCTACAGAACACGAGTATAAGTACTAATTTAGTTGGCAACAACACAAGCGGTCCTTAACGTAAGATACTGTAAATTCATAGAAAATGAATGAAGAAGCGTGTCATTTTGACTGTTATCCAAGGCAATTGGCAAGTCACATTTCTTAAAGAAATGTTTAACCATTTCCGACCAAAGTTGTCCCGGGATTCTTTTCCCGATTTACAAACTTCGATGGTTTGTTATGGCACATATATGGGGGCTGGATGGTACTTGTGACCTGGAAATAATAGCAACATTTCCGTTGTCTACCTTTACTTTCTGCTTGACAACCTCTGCCCCACAGAACTTGAAGAAGTCAATCCGTCTGGATTTTGCTTGTGAAACAAGAAAAATAATTCAATTGTGAAGAAACGGTTTGCTGACGTGTGCAACTTATGAATATAAATGGGTCTTGCCCTTTCGCCATTTGCAAATTTGTTTTTCATTCACCGCAAAATTTGCCACTAACAAAAAATTAATTTTCTTCCCGCTATCACTTGCAATTTGAATTTCACACAGTCGCGCCTTTCTAGGAGTCAACCACTGTTTACTCCACCCCTCCCCTCACCCCCCCCCCCCACCATTTCATTGTGCAGCAAAGTTTGATGAAGACAGGTTAACGTCGCAGTTTGAGGTCGTTGGTTTGACACATGTCTATTTTTATCGCTGGGGTCAGGCAGTTTTTAATTGTGATTTGTGGGTGACCGACGTCCCTGGGTGCCAATGTTTTGGATGTATCAAGTTATATCCTCATTCCTGTGTTTTAGGGGTAATTTCAAAAATATCTTCATCATCAATCAGTTTGTACTCGGTGTAAAAGCTGAGACAAGGCACTAACAATATCTGGGTATCGCACCAACTAGATCAAATCAACTGTATTATTCTAAAATAGCTAATCTGATTCAATATTATTATTACTATTATTATTACTATTATTATTATTATTATTATTATTATTATTTTGGGGGTAAAGTCTATGCGTCCAAGTTCGTGCCCCTGGATAACCTCTCTTTGTTGAGAGGTGAACCGAATATAGACAGTCCGGAAGTATTTCTGAGTTGTTGTTTGCGAATTCTCGTGTTGTTTCAATGAGTTTTCTGAAGAAAAAACCGACTGAAGGGAAACCTGGAAGTCGGAGGGTCTCTGACGACCCGCAGGAAAGAGTTCTTATTAGAACTGGGGAAGTTTCTAGGCCGGAGGCAAGTGAAAATGTTGAAAGTTCCAAGGATGGCAGTCGCACGGAGGAACCAATGGGTAGGAAGGGGTGGAAAGGAGAGAAAAGAGGCAAAATGGGACGGACTGGTTTGTTCAAAAGCAAATGGAGCCATTTTGAAAGGAAAGTACTTTGGGAATGTTTCGTGAGGAGTGGTGGTCGAAGGGCAGATGGCTACATTGGGAAAGTTAAGGAGATGTGGGAT
>RDPX01000226.1:606830-621173 GCA_003991215.1 Morbakka virulenta
ATGATGATGATGATGATGATGATGATGATGGTCTGTTTAGCATCATATTCTCTTTGGTTTTTGTAACCAACTGCATGGCACCTGGAGCTTGACAAACAAAGGAAATATGTTCGATTCCACCAATCTTCATTTACCTTGTTAGATAAGTCTACTTCGCCCAATACAATATTCCAAGAATATTCCTAAATTCTCTGGGCCCGAATGGATTTTAAACACCCACAATGAGCGAGTGCTTTCTATGGTGAAGAGAGCAATTAGGAAGGAATACTACGTTTAAAAAACATAACAAAACCAAAAACGTATTTCTTACTTGATAAACAGTGAAATATGGCAATGAAACATCAAAAGCGCTATCATCTGGGACAAATAATTTCATTATCTCCTGGACATATTCAACATTTTGTGCTTTTTGTTCCTGGCAAAAAAACCCAAAAACCAATCAAAACCAAGTTACAACTATCATTTTTTCTATTTCAATTTGGACATACTAATTAGTTCTTACGGCCTCTTAGCCCTTCCCACCAAGGGTAAGGCACTATTAAAAATGAGGAAACAGAGACTGATATCACAGGAAATTAAAATTGCAAACAAAAGTATAGTCGTTTTGGTGTCATTTCATTTACAACTACCCAGAATCGCCACAATGCTTACAAAAAACAACATCACAAAAATTATGTCTTTTCTAAACGTAAGTAGCTGACTACATAATTATCAAACTCATGTTTTACAGAATTTTATCGTGAAATCAGTGAATGGTAGTATCCTACATGTACTGAAATACAATATGGTTTTTTAACATATGATACGTGGTGGTACGTGGTGGTGGGGGGGTACGAAAGGGCTTAAGGTATCGACAGTTCCAATTTATGGGTCTCGAAGAAGGCACAGGAAAAAACTACTTAAAACATAATTAAAAATACTTTTCCAGTAAGCAATGCTTATGTGGTTACAAATTCTAAAATCAACCCTTATTTGACGTTGTCTGAAACACGTTAATTAAAGGTCATAGATCTATATTTTTCTCGTACTTTCTCCATAAATACAGGAAGATCTTTAATATTTTGTTCTATTGTACTATTTTGTACTATTATTATGGTCAACAGTCAAAACCTGAAGCAAGGTTTTCACATCAGCTTTTGCAAATACCTTGGTTTATATCAATGCAACTTTTAGTACAGCAAACATGAAACAGCCTCTAGTTCTCTTTCTTACATGAGACCAAGGTCTGGGGGCATTGTTAAAAGTCATCTTATCAGTTACAGCAAACATTTGACTTTATGACTTAGACCCGAATTTCACCACAGCATCTTAAGACGCTTCTCGTATTTCATGATGGGTAGAATGTTTATTTTGTAAATGATTCCATGCTTTCTTATTCAACCCTATTTGCCAACACAAAATTTTGGTTGAGGATATCTAGACGATAAAAGCATTGTCCTAAATTGGCATAGATTAGCCAATTGATCGTGCAACAAAAGCAAAAAATTCTGTTTATGAGTGGATAATGTTTTATGTCTTATGAAACAACTCAAAATAGACAAGTTCAAAAACACTGTTTTCCTGATCATTGACCCTTTCCACAGAAAGATGAGAAGTGTGAACTTCAACTTATACCGACTAACGTCTTTCAAAAAAACCCTTTGAAAACTAACATCATTTAAAATTCCAAATGTACATGGAACCTATTGTGTTTTATATATTGGGGTGATTTTTAGCTGAGAATCCTGTCCAAACAAAGGCGGTTTACTTTTAAGCTTACATTGACCTATTGACAGATTTGAAATAGACGGTTTAGTTAGGCTGTTATTAATAAAAAATATCTTTTTTTTTTCAGGCTGACGGAAATACTAATATAACCTACGAATTCATTCTTTAAACAATTCACTCTCATTTGAACTTTTCTTTGACATCGATACCGTCAAGACAGGTGTTCGATGTTAACGCAGTACACTGTTTGCTGATAACAAACATGGTGACATTCTTCTCACTTTGTGTTTTTCAAGTAGTATACTAGCTGCCTGAACTTTGTTGCAATTACCACTGGTACAATTTTATTTAAATAAATAGATTCTCCTGTGAAATTTGTCCCAAATCTTGTTTCTCTTAACTATTTATGAGACAGGGTGTTTCACTGAAACGTGGCATTTCCCATCTTTTTTCTTTCTTTTTCTCCTCCTTGTAAAGCGGTGTCCGCAACTTTGCCTCAAAAATAACAGCTGTGCTTTACTGAGTTACAGCTTTGTAGAGCTGTCCTTTTGATAATAAATCCCAATTATCATCTTCTAGACCAGATTAAAGTTGAAGAGCTTATTACAATAATAACACTACCTATAGTAACGCCTATGAAAAATTAAGTTTCTAAGGGTATATGGGCGTATCAAACACTTTATTTTTGGCCGCTCTCCAATGTTCTCCAAGTTATGACAAATGGTAAAAAGCATAAGGCGCTAGAGAAATGTGCACGAAGCCCTATGTCTTAACGTATCGCCTTTTAATGTGTTGAATATCACAATATCTTGACGGAATTCCCTTATGTTGGTGCACAATATCTGGATCTAACTCACTTATGTTGGTACACAATATCTCGACGGAACTCACTTATGTTGGTGCACAATATCTGGGCGTAACCACCGGCGAAGGCAGCGCAACCTAGAATGAATCAAAATTAACTGGTACTTCCTAACCTCCTTGAAATAACGAGGTGCAAACAACGTAATGCATGCCTTCAAAGTCATCATTACGAAATTTCTTATGTTTTGGGTTCGGTTTTCTTCTTTTAGTTAAACAAAAAAACCCTCTCATTTTTAGTTTTCAACCTAAACTAAAGCGGCACCTGAGGATTTAATATTTTCTTTGCGATTCCATTTTTCAACGGCTTTCAACGAATTGAAGTTCATTGGCTGAGTCCTTCTGTCAGACAACATGCCTATTTTCACTTTCCATGCCAGTCAAAACTGCCAGATGTTTTTTATCGAGATTTTAGAACGTTAAATATTGGGTAATTCTGCCCCCTTTGAGTTAATCCGCAACTGCCTTACGGACTCCATTTCAGCTGCTTCCATTTACTTAATCCTCTATATAAAATGTTATTCAAAAGAGTATTTTCAAAAAATCCGCTGCCTGTCATACTTTCACATCCACAATTATAAAAAGTGTATATTTCTAGCCCTGTGTTGATACTCGATAAGACTTTGTTATACAATATCACGATATAGGACTTCACACTAGGCAATACGATACAATACTATACTATAAGATACCAATGTATATTACAATCAAAACTATTCTTCTACTTTCCTGTTCTGTACTATCTATCCATTATACTATTCATTATACTATATAATATTCTACTGTACTATACTGTACTTTAGCATACACCATTATACTATAGTATACTTTACTTTACTGTAGTTTCATAAAAATTGCTATTAAAATGTTTAGTTACTCCGACAGCTATTTCGCTGGCACTCAACAGGACCAAAGGCGCCAGAATAGGAAAGCTAGCAGCAAGCGTGCTTTTATTCAATACTGAAAAAAACACAGAAACAGTCGAGGAGCTCCACCGACTTTTTTTGTAGTAGGCTGAGGAAAGCCCGTCACTTTTAGAGACTGGCTGTCAAAAACATGTTCCGACTGTAAACAAATCTTTTTTTGTTAGCGAAGTGGAGGTGATGAAAATTGGATATGAATTGCCTCTAATGTCCCTAAATTAAAGGTAGACATAGTGCAACCAATTATTTTGAACTGATTTATTGTTGAACTAGACAAAAACGGGGTGTTCCCATAAAACACTACGCACATGCCGATCTACTCTATCAGTCTTAAGCATGTATGGCCTACGTACCTGGCATCGCACCGGTGCTTAAACTCATACACGACCATACTCAAATTTTTGGCTGGCAAGACATCCTTTGTAGACGAAGTATTTTTTACCAGGTAAAAATAACTTTAGGTACAGTAGCACGATAACATTGAGAAACTGTCCAGGAAATGTGATTTTCAAATTGAGTAGAAACCAGTCCTATCCAGGGTAGTTTGGGGGTATGCAGGCCAGTTTTGGAATAGTATAGAACAGAATAGTATATTACACAATACTATTCTATACTATACTATATACGATACTACATAAGATATTTAACACTGCCAACATAAGATGTCAAACACCTCATTAGCATGATACTATCT
Organism: Morbakka virulenta; assembly: GCA_003991215.1. NCBI lineage: Eukaryota > Metazoa > Cnidaria > Cubozoa > Carybdeida > Carukiidae > Morbakka > Morbakka virulenta. The sequence goes on from RDPX01000226.1 coordinate 611,016, forward strand.
TTACGTTTTCCTACCTGTTGTTCTTCAATCAAAAATCGCTGAAAATCGCTTGCAGTCATGAAAAGTCTACAACGGCAGAAAAAAACAGTTATCTACCAGAAAACTGATGCTGATACTTCGAAAATTAAATCAATTCGATAATATACATAAATATGTGAAGTAAAATTGAACGAGGTCAATTTGCAGAAGTGCGTCACTGATGACAGTAAAGTAAACAACAAAATACAAAGAAAGAAAAAGGGCGGAACTGTGACTCAAAGAAAGTGGGAATGACCGTGTTGATCATGTCGATGATGACTATCCTGTGATAAGTGGCCACAAAGAAAATAATGATGGTAACAATGTAAACTATGATGGTGCAAATTATTATGTGAACTACCATGGTGATTGTAGATAGTGGCTACTATAACGACGATGGTAATTATATCTAAGATAATGATTAAGGTAATCACATCCATCATAATGATAATAAAGGCCATAACAGTGTAAAATGAACGGTGGTTATAAGTAATTCTAAAAAAATGAGAAAATAAAACGTTATTGCAAACATTTTATTCCGAAGGTACAAAGCTATAAGGTCTGCTACTGATTGTAATAAAGAATACCATTCCTTTTTATTTCAAAATTTCTAAACAATAAAAATAAAATCAATAATCTTTAAATTGCTTAAGTCTTTTTCCTTTCATACATTCTATATTCTTTGACATTGTTTTCTTTATCCCTAGATCATTTCACCTGTATTAAATTAATGGCCTGGTTATGATTGTATCCATTATAATGTAGAAGGTGAATTAAACGCATGATGCTTTTCTCTCCTTTGCATTAGTTTCACAACACGGAGACGTTACATCTGGCTGTCGGGTCAAAGGCAAAGTTCAGAGTCTATGCATTGATTCATCAGACCTAAACCTGTTAAGATTGTAGCACATTACATAACAAATGGATAGCAAGAAAATGCACAATTTGACACCCCGGAGGGAAGGTGTTCGCAAATGTCCCTTGTTGGTTTGGGCACATCCCCTGTCAAACCATGTAAACACCCCAGAAACCTAAAGGACATACCAACCCCACAACAATAAACTTTTTATGGGAAAGTACCTGTTTGGTATGTCAGTTATTATATCAAAGTTTGCTAAAATGGATTTGATTAGTCGTGAGCTTACAACAGTTGGTGATAAAAATAACAAAATAAATGTATATGGGTTAATATGTGGTTCTTAAAACGTTCAACATATTTGTGAGTAAACAATAACACATCGGTCTATATCATGTACATCACCTATAAAAATACGACTGTATGTCACTTACCAACTTCTAGCTGTTTCAATGTTGACATCAAATGTCCCTCGTGATGCCATATCTTTCATTACAAAGGATGTGTGGGACCATACCTGGTCAGTGTATTCAAAGCGATACAGGAATGACCAAGTCCCTTTTGTTCCAGCATCAGAACCAAAGTATTGGTTCTGATGCTGTCAGGACCTTCGTCCCCGAGATATGCCCCGTTAAGAACGCGTTTTTTGGACATTTAACTATTTCATTCAGCTGATGGACAAAGGTAATAATTATATTCATTCTTCAAACAACTACATGTGATAGTTAATTATCAGCGCCTTCCCTATGGTATAGGCCTACTATATTACCACAAAGCTCTGAAAGAACATTATGAAGACTTAAACAGAAATTTTATATGATTACATACACACAATAGACTCTTGATGACCTTTGCAAAACATTAGCTCGGCGCAATAAAAACAATAAAAATAGAAAATAAAAACAAAAACAATAAAAACAATAAAATAGAAAATAAAAACAAAAACAATAAAAACAATAAAAATAGAAAATAAAAACAAAAACAATAAAACAATAAAAATAAAAAATAAAACAAAAACAATAAAAACAAAAACAATAAAAATAGAAAATAAAAACAATAAAAATAGAAAATAAAAACAATAAAAATAGAAAATAAAAACAAAAACAATAAAAATAGAAAATAAAAACAACAACAATAAAAACAATCAAAACATTAAAAACCCAAAGATGCACAAGAACTACTCAGAAACCGAACCACACTGGCTACTACTTGTTACCTCCTGTCCTGAGTAGGACAGGAGTATCAAAGGTCTAATGTAAGGTCGCGTGTTCATTGCTGTTGGCCAAGACAGTGTGCATGGCAGTATTCTCTATTTACGTTGTGGTGAGTTTTTTTCAACATACCAAAAAAAATAAAATAAAATAACTGGCATACCCTTCATCACTTCTCCGAAAATAGTCATCAAATCTTTCTTTGATCTATAAACCAAAAGTAAGAAATTCCTTTTTGAAGCAACCTGATATCGTAAACTGTAGATAATATATCCTTACGTTTATGCACTCAGTTATGATCATGACTCGTGCGTTTTCTTTAGTCTTAACATTATTACTTGCTATGACCTTATGTCCTTTCTTGCACAGTATTAACCTAAACCATCAGAATAAAGCTTACTATTAGGCCTTAACTCTCTGCTTCTGATAATAATGTGTAAACTCTTTAAAAGTTTTTCAACTGAGTCCGTAACTTTTACATATTAGTCTTCCTGTTCACAGTCATCGTCATCATCGTCATCGTCATCATCATCATCATCATCATCATCATCATCATCATCATCATCATCATCATCGTCATCATCATTATCATCATTATCATCATATTCGGTTTAACGTCCGTTTTACATGCTAGCATGTGTTGGACGCTTTGTTTTAAGGGGGGTGGGGTTAACGCTATTTCCTCCCAGCAATTGAGGTTCAGACGGTGCCCTTCACAGGGTCTTTTGTTTTGGCAGTGAGGAATTTCTTCCTGGCGCCAACCTTCCTAGCGCCAACCAATGGCTTTTTCTTTTGTAAAGTTTCAAACCCTCCTTACCGCTCGGGGAATCGAACCCGGAATCCCTTGGTTACTGTGCAACTGCACTAACCATTAAGCCACAACTCCTCACAGTGAGCACCACTTTTGATCATAATGGTCCTATGCCATATAGCTAACATTTGTGTAACAGCATCTAAAGTCCCAACAAAAAGTATTACCATGACGATCTTTTCCGCACCTGTACCTTTCAGATTTTTCTTAATTATTTTTCTTGAATTACGGCTAACAAAGACTGCAACATTGGGGAAGCAAACCTATTCGGAAGGCATGGAGACTGAAGCGAGTTCCAAGTTCCGATGTACGCGAACAGAAGCTGGCAGAATAGAAAAACTTTTGGCAAACTGGTTCCATAGCAGTATTCTGATAAGCATGTGCAGGGTAGCGTTTAGACCACTGGAAAATCAACATGAAAAGAAAAGAATACACCAAGAAAGGACTGAATAACATCTTTGTGATACGAAAGGTGGCTTCAGGAGACAGATAAAACGATAGAGAAAACCTACTTTCAATAGTGCAGGCTTGACAAACAACTTATTCTATTGACCAGAGGAATTTGTTGTAATATTCGACCAGTCTTCACTTGTTATCTTGCAGAGATGGTTGAAGATACCCCGACTTGCCTTTTTCTTTATGGATGTGAACGTTCTTAACTCTTTGCCGCCAGAGATTACGCGGCCCGAGTCTAATATTCGGGACAGGGCAAAGAAATGTTCTTGGTAGATAATATCTCTGGGTCTTTATCAGCATATTCAGTTGAGCTTCTCAATCAAATTTTCAGGGTAAGGTGATATACGTTTTCTCACTTTTTTCTTCAGAGTTTTTTTGTTTGTTTGTTTCACAAGACTTCCACTAATTGCAGTTCAGATGTAAAACTAAAGCAAGCATTGTATCCTGTACAAACAATTTTGATTAATAAAGTAATATATCGCTTTGGTTTTTGATGTATTTGCCTATGTAACAGCAGTTATGTAACCCTTCTCACTGTATTCAAAATTAAAAGTACTTACAAACACTTACAAACAGTCAAAAGTTTAAGCTACAATATCATGTTCTCGCTTCTCATATTCGTTTTAGGCCAACTATTTTTATTTTGTAACTGTATCATAAGATGATTTTTTATCTCTATCAAAGTACAATTCGGAATAACAAACTCTATCCAATCTCTTCTTAAATCCGCTAAATTTGCAGGTCTCTACACACCTTCCACTGTACGCCCTTACATTTTATAGCTATCCATAACATTTTACACCTACCCAACCATCAATAGTACTGCATAACAAGTCACCTAGCACTGACGATGGTATTTAGCTGAAAAGCTTAAGCATATTGGAAATAAAATTCATCTTTATTTCGAGCATATATTGTGTTAAGTTCTCGANTTAAGCTACAATATCATGTTCTCGCTTCTCATATTCGTTTTAGGCCAACTATTTTTATTTTGTAACTGTATCATAAGATGATTTTTTATCTCTATCAAAGTACAATTCGGAATAACAAACTCTATCCAATCTCTTCTTAAATCCGCTGAATTTGCAGGTCTCTACACACCTTCCACTGTACGCCCTTACATTTTATAGCTATCCATAACATTTTACACCTACCAAACCATCAATAGTACTGCATAACAAGTCACCTAGCACTGACGATGGTATTTAGCTGAAAAGCTTAAGCATATATTGTGTTAAGTTCTCGATTCTATGGACTCAGTGAAAACCATACTTATTGCCATTTACTGGTTTCCCTTTACATAATTATTATTTTCCCGATCAAAGATACGATTTTCCTAAAGAATTGTTAGCCCAATACTGCTGCACACAAAATTAGTGGTTCTGGTTCTCTAATTTCCCCCGTTTGTAACCAGCCATTTAATTTGCCAACGACGTTGTTATTCTTAATTGTGGGAATCAGGAAATGACAGAATCAGCTCCTTTTGAATTGTTTAAACAGATGTGCCAGTGAGCAGCGGCAATCATTAGAAGGGGTACATGGGCTCCTTTTGAAATAGAGAATTGTGCGACTTCCTCACTTTATTTTTCTGCCTGATGCACCTATCCACAATGCGCGTGTGCCAAAAGTCAAAACTGTAGTCTCTTGACGTATTACAGGGGCCTTATGGATAACAATTACTGGTAGAACTTTCGCCTTGAACCCTTGCCTTCTCTCTCGTAGATCGAAACACAGTTATTGATATTTCGCAATCTTTTCGTTTCTCTTTGCCTGTTTGTTTCGTTCTCCAGGGTATGCCATATCTACAATGTATTTTTCTTTTTCAATATCGTCATCCAAAGTGATGTTTGGTCTTCTTGCTGTAGAGTGTGTTCTCATTTGATGTCTCCAATCCCACAAGTTCTTTTTGCCATTGTTCTCAAACAAGTGTCTTTTCTCCCAACACCATCTTTTCTTTAAGTAAACTTTCTTTCTTTCCCTATTCGACTCCCAATATCTTTAGTGCATTATCATGTCTCTTCATATACTCTGACGCTGCTAGCTTTTTGCATGCTGAGAGCACGTGTTGTATTATCTCCCTTATTTCACCACATAACCTGCAACTGTCTGTTCCAGCATGTTGAATATGAGCTGCTGTCTTCCTAGGGTCTGTGTTGCACTTCAAACATCCATAGTCCTCTTTTGTATACCCAAATATTATTTCACTTTGCATTTTTTTCCCCTCAAATTTTTAAAAAAGCACTTCTTTTGTTCTTTCCTTGAGTTCTTTCTTTAGTTTCCTCCATATTAATTTCCAGTTTTTTCATATCGCTCTTTATCGCATGTAACAAATCTTTTACCATATTTCACCTCCATATTGTACATCTATAAAATATCTTCCACCTCTGTTTTCAATGATGTCTGCTCTTTCTCATATTCATTCTCCTATGCTTTCCCTAACCATTCGTTTGTTGCTGTTCTCAAATAACATGCAACTCTTACTCTTGCCTCATTGTACACGTCTTTGAAGCTTCTCAAACCTCTTCCTCCCTCTTTTCTATCTGTGTATACTATTTCTTCGCTAGCTTGGCTCCAGTGGCTGTTGGCATCCCTTAGCTCATCTTTCACTATTTTATCCAAACATCCTACCTCTCCTTTTCCAATTCTACAGACATACATAATACAACCTGCCACCGGAGCCACATTTGCATTAACTTGCATGAGATGCTTATCATTCAAGTTTCGTTTGACCAGTTGTCTTCTCCTCTTCCGTACCTCTTTCTTCACTCTTTCCATAACTCTCCCTCTCTTGGTGATTTCTAATTCATTCAGCTGTGTAATCTTTTCCCTGATTTTCTGTGCCACTCTGCTCATCCATTTCTTGTAAGGTGTCACATTTTCTATGTTTCCACATACCCACCTAAAATTACACAACCTTCTATATTTCTGGAACTTTTCCTTTCCTTTCTTGTTCTGATTCTAATTGATATTCTTTTTTGTTGTTCGGTTTCTTCACTATTAACACTTTTGTTATGTTCTTTCTTTTGCTCAATATTCTCTGTTTTCTGTTCACTTCTTCTATGAACATTTTCTTCTAAGCACTGTGCTGTAATTCGTTTATTATTGCATCTTTCATTGCAAGCCTCCTTGACACATTGCACAGAATCAAGTTCACTTTCATCTCCAATGTCCAATTAGAATCATTGACCCTATTTCCGGTTTCTGCTGAATTATTTTTATTCTCAGCATTAATCTCATATCTGTTCTAAATGTATCCACTAGTCAAAAGATCTTTCTCTGTCTCCTTTTAAAATCTTGCAGGATTATCTCGTAAATTTGGTTTTGATATTCTTGCCTTTTCTGAAAATTGCTTATCCCATTCTCTTTTCATCCTTTTCATAAATCCTTTACCTCTCCCTTTTTCTCGTTATCAATCTTAACTAAAAACTTCTCCTCATCACTGTAATTTGATAAATTATGTTTACCTGGTGCTTCATCATATGATTCAGCATTTATTATATTTGCTTGCTTGTTTGTCTCTGACGTGCTCCATCGATATACTTAGTTTGTGGCTAAATTTGAACGTAATCTATGTCCAGAAACGTTTTTGTCATACGCAAGGGGTAACAGTTCATTCAAAGTTGCCCGGCTCTCTGAATAAAGTTTCTACACATAAATGTTGGCACTTCTCAACAGATATCGTTCTTCTTCGGACATTTTCACTCATAGACGGGTTAGTGTTGATGTGGTACCACCATCAGCAGTATTCTAATTGAGATACCATCTCTATGAAGATTGCTGACAAGAGCTGAAGAACTCCACCTGACCATAAGACATTAGGTAAACCCACTAGACGTCAACTTGGTATTTCAAACCTCGGAATTTGATTTGTTTTCTTTTTTTAAGAGTTTTCCTTCTCCTAGGTGGACTGCCGACCAAGGCTAATGAGCCCCAACTAACCACGGTTAATAGGTACTATACCTTGGTGACCTGGTGGTTGTTGTAGTAATGGGTAGCCCCATTCGCTAACGTTGAAACTCCACAACCGGATGCATTTTGACGTCATATCCAAGGCGAATTATTATTATCATCATTATTATTATTATCATCATTATCATTATTACTATTTTCATTAATATTGTTTGTTATCGGGCGTGCATGCCTAACGCTATGTGATTACAATGTACAACAGAACAAGAAATACTCTAGGTAAGGATACGTCTTCCAACCATCTGAACATGCTTAAAATAGAAAACCTCTTTCTCAAATACACGACAATATACCACGTGCGAATGGTATCATGGTAACACTATTATTATTGAAGTTATTCCAGTGCTTCACAGGAATTAAAGTTGTTTTAATCCAAGGTACACGAAACAGTCTTAGATTCCAAGAACCTTTTCCACAATCCATGTTGTTCATAGTGATGAAGCTTTAAGCAGCTACTCTACTGTAAACTGAAACTTTTTCAACCAGGTCCCAAAGTTATAAGACACCATTCCAAGGCGTCTATTCTAAAATTAGGAAAACTAATATCATTAAAGGTCTAAATTTTCTTTAATTCCCATTTCAATTCACTGTAAATGGCCACTGTTTCGTCTCTTGGGCAATGTTCTTGGTTTTAGGAACTGCTGTGCCAGTAAAGTGGCATTCTTTTATCAGTTCAATCGTCGCTTCGAATATTAAAGTGTTACAATATTTGGTCATCACGTTTTCGATGACCTTTCTAAATTATGGTACAATATCTTGTATCTATAATATAGCTTGCAGTCTACCTGTACAATTTCACAATATTCTACAGTGATGCGGGAAATGAATTAGTCGTGCTCATCACGTAGTCCACATTTTCCAGATCCATCTTATTTGTCAATATTCTTCTTCGTTCAATTTGTGCACAGGGCTTGGTCTTGCATCAAGGAAAAAATAAAGTGATGAAATAAGTAAATATCCCAAAATTAGTTCAAAGAGAGTGAAGAGTCAAGGGTGATGACAGTGACATTTAGGGCACCTAAATGTCACTGTTTTTCTTTACAAGTTGTTATAGCTATTACCTAAGAAAACTGAGCCATCCGATGGTGGTTTACATATAGCTACCAAACCGACCAGTCCACTCGAGGGATTATCAGTAAATATTTGACAACTATTGGCAAAATAATTAACCAGCTAAGTCACTTATAACTAGATAGAATTAAATAGGCATACCGATCTTTTGTTCATTAATAAGGTACAAGCTCGGTGAAATCCGACAAAATCCAAAGTGCCTCTCTTCTCTTCATCAGCTTCCTGGTAAAGAGACAAATTCATAAGTTTCATAGATGATGACGTGAGGGGAGGGGTGTGCCTCAAAAATAAACAAAAACTACAAATACCGGGCAAACAATTATGACTTAGCCATCCCTTACATAACAAAACAGAAAATCAATATAAACAAATAATTGTGTTTCAACTTTCATGTCATCAATCCTCGTCATCACTTAACCAATGACCCAAAATTCTACAAAAAATCCTCACTGGCTTGCTTGCACAGATCAATTTCTCGATGTTGTCTCATTTGGGGTACCCTAGTACCCCAGTACCCTAGTTCTGTTGATGTTTCAAATGTTTTCGACAGTGGATGGTGATACGAATTAATAGATAATAATTAACCATATTACATCGCTATGTTTTAAACAACGTTTCCATGCCATTTTTTAATGATCAGTTTTTTACACTAAATTTTAAATTAAAATTTAAAAGAAGTATTATTGCAAAAAAGAGTTACAAATACAATCGACAGATGCATTTCAGAAAGTGGGAAAATATTTCAAAAACTATTAGCTGAGATCGATACAAAAGAAGGGTTTTTAAATGCTCTATTAAACTTATCCTTTCATATGGTTATCAAAGACACTTTCATCGCCAACAAAAATCAGGCGAGAGCCAGTACTACAACTTTACAGAAGGAAGTTGCCGGCAGCATGGGTACATCAAATGAGGAACAAAGTCTTAAAAAACCGGAATGGCAGAGGGTGACAAGACAAGACTCTCAATGTTCCACACACGCCTTAAAAAGAACTCACGGATATTGTGTCAGAAAACAATCTCCATCAAAAAGCTTCTTGAACTATGTAAGTTTAAGAATATGGAGACAATTATAAAATGTCGCACATGAGGATGGAAATAGATCAGACATGTGCTTAGAAGGGCGCCTGGCAACATTTTTAGAGCACTCATCCATTGGACTTCTGAAGGAAAATGAAAGAGGAGCCTACCTAAAACAACATGACAGCCAACAGTCAAGGAGGGAGGGCCATACATGAGACATAAGGTACTATCCAGCTGAGGGTTAAGGGCAAAGGAGGTTAAAGAGAGAACGTCGTTGCACTATGCCTAAGAAGGTGCGATGTATAGTGAGTAAGTAAGTGATCCTAGGATATACTAGGTATATACTAGGATTGGATACAATAGACAATGGGTCACTTGCAAGTTTTCAAGCTGAAATGGAAATGCTTTCACAAACTGCAAATTGTGTATGGAGATTCTTTTAGACTTTTTTCATTCGTGTTCAGTTCCACAGTAACTGCTTAATCTGGTATACATTTTCTTTTAACATAGAAATCAAGCACCTTTTAATATCTACTATCATGTGTAAACATATTATCTTAGTTTTTGAGTCTCATAGCCAGGTATAAACAAACTGATGAAATATTTTTCAAGAACAGCCTCATTCCATTGTAAAGCATGTGAGACCTATTTAGCTGGTTCATATACATCCATACCTCAAACTTGAACACAACCCACCCCCCACACCCCAACACCCCCACCCATCACACAACCACACCCCACAG